>CABFVX010001669.1:67228-131984 GCA_902151425.1 Timema shepardi | reverse complement strand
CCCGTGTTTTTTTTTTTTAAAAGAGCAGTAGGTGATGCATAACCATTGGTAACCATGTTGGTGGGGCTATTATAAAGGTCTGCAATACTGAGTGATATGGTAGACTTTAGCTTAATACCAACCAAACCCGCTTCAGCGGTCACGTGCTCCAACGAGCTACTTTTGAAGTAGACTAGACAGCTGAAGCGTATAACCTGAACAGGTAGTAAGACGCACTGCTAAATAATAAATAAATAAATAAAACAGACAGCCGATAACGGAGAGATTGAATCTCGGTCAGGTGCATGGAGAGTAGATTTTCCTAAATGATTTTCCACTATCCCTTCCCTCTAAATATAGCCTTCCCAATCCCTAAAACCCCTAATGTAATTAGTACATAGGCGTGTAACCTGAACGGGTAGTAAGATGCGGTACTAGAAAAAATATCAAACAGGTACCTTGAAATCGTTGATTTATTAGGTTTTTTTTTAGCATCACGTCTTACTAAGTATTCGGGTTGTACGCACATGTATTGACTAAGCTAAAGAGCTAGGAATGAGTAATGTTGGATTTAAATGAGTTTGCTAGAAGGAGAGTGGAAAACGATTTAGTAAATACATATTCAGTACACACGACCACGACTATAGCCCAGATATCAACATCATTGGCAGTCTAGTCTATTCTTAGAATGACGCCTTACACCATGCGCCCACACCGAAGTATGTGTATTATTATTATTATTATTATTATTATTAGCACCACGTCTTACTACCCGTTCGGGTTATACGCACTTACGCTAATGTGTAATGGTAGGGTGATTGTGAGATGAAATGAAGGACCTACAGTTTAACGTGGAATCCGAACCACGGTGGAGGCCTGGCATGTATGTGTAGTATTGTTACTATAATAGTGAACACCGCGTCTTAATATTCATCTTGATATATACATATGTATATATATATATATATATATATACTCATATACATATGTATATATATGTGTATGCATATATATATATACTCTTGAGGAGTGGAAGGGAATAGAATTTACATGAAATGGTATTGAACTTGTGAGAAGGTAGACTAAAAAAAAAACTCAGTAAGCCCAAGTTAGCCAACTAAGCCACCGAGGCGGGTCTCACCTCAGATGGGATATGTATTTCCTAATGATACCTTGCCAATAAAGGTCATAGAGAGTGATCATAATAGCTCGCGCATATATACTTCAACCACGCTAGGAGACGTGGTGACAGCTAAATAAGCTACGTGTCCATTTACCAGAAAATAATATGAGTTGCTGTCACTTTTGGAAGTGAAAACTTTCACAACAGACAATTTGGTTTTATTTCATTTTTATTTTAACCGTTATTACTAACCTATGAACATGACCATTTAAATGTTTATTATGTTCGGAAGCGATGTCTGTGGCTCTCTTAGTAATCCTTTCCAAACGAGACCTAAAATGGCGCGTTCTCTTCATTAATTAAGATTGTGATGACCTTAGGTCGTATTCGGTTGTGTTCATGCCCTGTTTACAAAATTAAAACGTTTAATTAGGAAAATTCTGTTTTGTATGGTTCTTTATCTAAATTATAAAATCACATTTAATTATTTTGGTGGCCAGTTATAAAAAGACACAAGTGTTAATGTAATACATTTCTAATGTATTATTTCTGGCAATTTAATATCTCTTGTTGCCACAACCACGAAACAAAAATCATAGTTTTACTAATAAGTTATATTGTTTTGTTTTTTCATTAAATTAAAAAATGCCAATTATACAGTAAACCTTAAGAAAATATTATTAAAATTGTTTGAGAACACTTTTGATTGATAATATAGTATTTTAATGCTTTGACTCTCCTGCTAGACAACCTGCTGAAGATGGGGAGATCGGGGTTTGAATCGGGGTTGGGTCAAATGAAGTTGGTTTTTCTTTCTTTTTCCCCTCCACAGCTCTCCTTTCACGCAAATGCGGGCAGGATACATTTAAAATACTTCTTTCTTTATGCCTATTCTATTAGAGTCATTTATTGCAAACATTGGCTAGATATAATAATACTGCTAGCTCTCACTATCTTCCCTACCGTAGATAATGTATAATATTAACTAGCTTTGCTTGTAATTAAAACGCTCCACAAAACGCCATTGCATTGGTAAATACCTGTGCTGGTATATTTATCAATTCTATAACTCAGAGCGCCCTTAATATTAATTGTAAAATACTACTATACTAAAATTGATGAATTTATTATAAGGACCCACATCAATGGGCAAACGGGATAAGGGATTAACCTCATTAGATTTGAGTTTCCAGGACAGAAGATATTGGGGATTGAATACCAGCAATGTATATTGTGGGTTTAAAAAAAAAATCCACTCAACTTTCACAACTCAACCGATGGTCAAATTCCTCTAATATTCTACATTATTTATCCCTACCACATAAGTGTAAATATTAGGGTACTTTTAAAAAACCAAAATGATAATTTTTAATTATATTTTTAGTCTATGATATATAAAATATGATTTTTATTTCTTAAATCATTCATTCACTGTCATGTAATGAGGAGCAACATCTTCCTAGTCAAAGTTAGACCATTGTAATATCAGACATTTTATTAATATTTTCAACATTTAGAGTTATTTAAATTTAATACTCATATTAGACTATATTTACCGGCCTTAAACTCTAGTTTCATAACTGAACAAATATATTTTATCAAGCAGAAAATATGAATTGGTAATTATGTTAATTGTACAAAATCATCCACTGAACATAATTAAAACTAAGATATTTTTAAAATCAATATTATCAATTTACTGAGACTAATTATTTTAATTTGTTTGAAGATATAATTAAGCAATCTATGTGGAAAAACTCGTATGGACAGCGTCAGTAATGAATGGGTGCTGAAGGGGTGCGGTTTTAAAGGGATCCAATAAATAGGTCAATGTAAAAGAAACATCCTACGTTGGTTTGAGCATGTTGAGAGGATGAGTGTGGAACGAGTGACGAAGAAAATATATGAAGGTAGAATGTATGGATCAAAAGGAAGGGATAAATCCTGTAAAACATGGTTGAAAATTGTAGACGAATCTTTGAAAAAGAGAAACATTAAGAATCTTAAGAATAAAATAGCATATATGACTCGGTGTATGAAGGTTGTTGAAGGGAAAGGAGTATTCAAGGAAAGGGAAGTGTGAATAAATTTAGTTAAGTTGGATTAAGTATGGGATTATTATTTTATTTTTTTAGCTATATGTAAAGGTTTTTTTTGCCTACCCCGTAAGGTAACGGCGTGGTTAGATATGCATGTTTTAGCTTTGTTTGTGTTGTAACAAAGGCTCTCAAGCTAAATCTTATCAAAGGAACAATATTATTTACTATCTAAAAATGTAAATATTGTGTTTTATGAATATTTCCATGTGTGTTAAATATTAAATTAATTTCATTGTCAGCTTTTAAAATAAAAATACTCTGACTTATTGGTTTATTATTAGTAACTTTTTATAATCTTTTTTACTTCAGGTCAATAATTTCTTGTCTAAGTCTTTTTTTTTTATGTTAGCTTATAGAGGACCTCATTAGCTGCTTCACTTTGCCAGAAGGGATCTTCAACAATATACCCCATATTCTTACCTTGCTCTGTAATTTCAGACCTAGTAGTTTGAATGCTCTCATAGATAATTGAGGTGCTACTCAAATTTGGTAAGTTTCAATTACCGAGCGTCTGTTTGAAAGCTATGCAAATTGGTAACAGAAGAATGGGGAAAGTACCGGTATACCGACAATGATAATAGAACAGATTAGACGCAGTGACTTTGCAGTTAATACGAGAATAGATAGGTGCTGTGCGAGAGCCGCCTATTTCTTGAGAGGACATAGTTTCACATTGCAATAGTTCTAGCAGTTTTAGTTTAACATCGCGTCTTACTATCCATTTGGGCTACGCACCAATTACCCTATTTACTAGGTATAAGGAAGTGTGAATATAAAGATAGTTTACCCACATCTACAAGGAAGGTGCTTGGCAAATCATTTAGAGAAAACTTCCTTAGTATATCCGACTAGGATTTGAATCCCGATCTCTCCATCATCGGAAGTCCTGTATATTGTGAACGTTACGCCTTAGACCCTTTGACCAGAGAGGTGGGTTTCTTGACATTTCTATAGCTACAAAAACTTTAGAATAACCCTTAAATATTATATTGTTTGTTGATATTCTGTTTAAAATATGACCGTTTGAGGAAAGCTTCTCGGTATGCAACATTTATCGTAAAGAGTCGTTGAAAGTATACTAATGTCACCTTTAAAAGTATGTTTAAAACTAATAAACTTCAAAATGTAAGGTATTTAGGCCTTTAGGAACATGTTACCTTTCTTCTAAATCCTGACATCTGAAATACGTATAAACACTCAAGTATAGGTCTTCTTAAACCTAAGCATAGGCTGAGGAACACTTTAATATTATATAAGTCCATTATCTATAACTGGAGATAATTTAATTTTGTTCACTGGCTTTTAGAGGCCACCGGTTACCTGTAAGATATTATCTTAAAACTTATCTCGTATAAGCATAGAAGGAGATGTATTTTTTGATATTTAGCTGATTATATTTTATGGTTACGCAATTTTTAGAGATCAAATAAATTCAGATAGCTGTAAGGCAGAGTTTTGAGATATATATAATGTATCCATGCATAAAATAGTATTTTAGTTATCTATATGAATTGAACTTGTGTTTATTAGACTTTAGCTACCATCAACATTTCTTAAAATTTATCTTAATGACATAAATAATACATATTCATCAATGTCATCATACCAGATTGTATAGGCAATAAGTTTTATTATTAATAATATATTTTATCGTGCTCTACGTATTAATACCCAACCTGGCTATCTGGATTCTTATATTAGCGAGGTAAGAATGAGGAAGGTATAATTTAGAGGAATTGTACCTGTATTTAAATGGAGGATGTGTGGGAAGACATTAAGGAAAAAAAAAACATTAGTATACTTGGCCAGAACTTGAACCCAAGCCTCCCCGTTACTACAAAACCAGGTGAGACAAAGACCGATGCCTTTAAACACCTGTTCGCTGCTGCTGCTGGTTACTAGCAATACAATAATCAGTGTTAATGTATTTCTGGAAATTGTTTGTAAGTTTAATAAAAGTGTTATTTTTGGTTGAAGCTTGGAAGAAATGGTCAGACACATTAACTAAGTTGGTAAAGTGTCTGCTTACTGACATAAGGGTCCCATGTTTGTTTCCCAGTATGGCCAAAAATTTATTATTGATGATAATGTGGGTTTACCCTTTCACATTGATAAAATAATGGCCGGGGACTGGATTCTGTGCCTGCCTTAGTCTTAAGGTAGACTATAAGAGTTCAGCCAGACTGACAGGCGTACGAGCGAGCGAACACGTGATTAGCAAGTAGCTCTCGATATTTTTTGACAAGGAGGCAAAGGTTCCAATCTTGGCTCAGTGAGCTGAAGGTGGTCTTTGACAAGTTATTTATGGTTGTGGTTTTCTCAGCCTCTCTCCATGCTAATGGTGATTCTTATCGGTAAAGGCCTACTTTTATTCTAATATACAAGTATTTAAACATATCAGTTTTACGAATATATATATTTATATAAGGTTTATGATACTATCAATTAAATTAGGCCGTTAGTGGCAAGTGGGCCAAACCTATCGATAATAATAAAAATATCAAAATTAGAAGTTTTCCTAGCACTCAATGAACCAACAATAATATTACATAAATACAATAATACTGCCTAGCGCCTGTAAACTAGAATGTTCCGGGTCGACCACGCATGCTTGAAAAATAAAATAAGTTTTATCTTTCAAGTACGCGCGTGCTCAGTCGCTCGCTCGCACGCTCCAGTCTGGCCACCTCTCATTACAATCATTGTGTTCTATTTTATATTTTAGTCGCTCCCGCGCTTGCCCAGTCTGGGCGTCACCTAAGGCATATGAAGCTACGACAGACCTCGCCCTCGGGTAGTGGAAAATATATGTATTGAATAAGAAAACGACATACCTATATGCTAAAGACAATAATGGATGGTCTAGGAAGTAATGATGATGAATGTAACTTAAAATAAATGCCATTCGCGTGGAGAGAGGATGAAAAAAGCACAGTGTGAATTCTAGATAAACCACCCTAAGCTATCCTCGTTTCAAACTTTCAATCCCGACCTCTATCGTAAACAATGATCAAGCGTATTTGTGTCTAAACACCTCAAACCCCTTAGCGATCGCTGTGGCCAGTAGGTTATCATATATAGAGACAAATGAATTATTTTTTTATATACATAAAGCTATATTGATTGGTCTGTCAGTTGCCAAGGAAAATAAATGGCAACATTATTTTTAGACACGTCACTTTATTAACTTTAATTAAAATACATTGTGCACTTCCCCCAAAACATTCATGACCCCCATTTCCCCATTAATATTTCCCGGCTAGTCATATATTGAGAGAATATTGAATTCACCCCTGAGCCTGTTGTTTTTACTTGACAAACAACATGTTTTAATAAAATCCTAATCATCAACGCACAAATTTACATTACGGTATAGGCGGTGCAGTAAAACGCAATTAACAGAGTAGATCAGCTTTCAATTTAATTAATTATTCATTAAACCTAGAATTTGTCTCTATCAGGAGAACATTGGAATGTTGATTACATTTTTTCATTGCGTGCATTTTGATAGAGAAACTAGCAATTAGTTGGAATAAATTTGCGAAGACATAGGCCTATGTGCAGTGTATATTAGGATAGGATTTACAAATTACCAAACTTCCACTTTATTACAGCAGTAAAACTGGAAGTTTGGGGAACTCCGTTCCATATCTAATATCGACTCATTAGGTCCCTTACCTAAGGAATCTCTCATTACAATCTTCTCATAAGTTAGAGAATGTGTTTGATCAGTTTTAGTTTTGGTGAACAGTCTGTTTCTGATTCAAATTTAGTGAGCTTAAAATTTGATTTGTGATGTAGTTAACATAACTTTTCCTATGTCACCCAAGAAAGGATTAATGTTTTTTGGTAAGTTTTTTAATCATAAAAGTTTCAGTCTATTTAATCCCAGTGAAAGAGGATGTAGGTCTATTCATAAAAAGCTTTGATTGAAATATTTAGGTATTAAAAAATCTGGTCTATGGCAGACTCAACGTAGAAGAAAAACTCGATCTCCAAACACTATAGTAGTTACATGAGTGTGTGAAGAGGTTTTTTTTAAAATCTATTTTGATTATGTTTCTGGTGTTAACGTTTTTAGGATCTAAAATGAAGTATTAGTTTTAAGACTCAAGACATACATCGATTTCATTCGTTCGATTAAAATAGCTAAGAAATTTTCTGTAAAATATTTATGAAACCTTTTTCGTAATAGAAGATTTATATTAATAGAATTCAATATGAAATTTATTTGTATATTTGAATATAAAGTAAAAAAAATTTTTTTTATGTGAAATTGCAGACTTTTGATATAGTAAGTATTATAAGATTAGTTAACAATTAGAATAAATTAATCATTTAAAAATTACACATACGTAATAAGATATCAGAATATAATTAAAATGACACATTAAAAATGTGAGTCAAGGTCACATAAGGAACAATTAAAAATACACATAAAAAGCACAAGGCACAACACTTTAAAATAACATGAATTAAACTATATAGCTAGAAAATTAACAATTGACTATAGGTTTAATGCTTGGCTGTATAAAATTAGAAAGAAATATTGAAACAAATTGAAAATATTTCAACATTTGACTTTATTAAATTTGTTGGTGAAGAAATGTTAAATCACATAAATTGATAATTGAATTATATTTCTTATCTGCTCCTTTGTAAGCTGTGTAGAGACAGCCTTGAAAAACATTCTACATGTTTCGGCACATCAACGGCACCATCTTCAGGACATTTTAATGTTCCTGTATGAGTTTCTCTAGTAAATACCAGAATCAAACTCAAATAGAAGATAGAAGATAGAAGATGTTCCATCTCAAATCTTTACACCCTCATCGGTTGACCCGCGGGTGGGACGTCAAGTTAGTCTCATCTGGCCAAATCGGTGCTTTTTTACTGTATTGTTTTTCACTATTCTTTCGGGAAAATGTGTTCACATTTCTTCTCCATTGATAACCCGGACAGATATTAAGATTCTGTACATACACGAAATCAAAACCATGTCTGTGTATGAAATTATTATAGCTAACCACTTGACATCAAAACAAATGGGTTTTTTTGCACATCGTCTTACATTCCATCATCCAATTTATACTTACATAATCACACTAATGGGGCAGGTATGAGGAAATCTGGAATTAAGGGAAATATCCCAACATTTGCATGGGTATAAAATGGGTAATCATTTAGAAAAAAAAAACACTTGTCCGGGATTCAGCCCCTGACCTTTCTATCATCGATTAATCATCCTAGATGGGATATAATCGCTAAGATAACTGCATGGTTACTATTGGGAAACATGATTGTCACTTTCTCGTTTTTGTGTGGTCAATCTCCCCTCAAATATAGGACAAGTTTCGCAACGCTGGTTAGTCGAGGTTGCCAGTAGACCCTTCCTACCCCCAGCATACGCCCATCCAACGTAAATGAGAGCGAGGAGATTTGTCAACAGTTAACTGAGAGAGATCGAAGATAATACTTTTCTCCTTAAGACACGAAGTTGTCTCAGCAGTTGTCCGTTGTCCGAATTCCCACCATTAATGACTTGAGTACTAAGTTTAGTAAAGCTTTATTTTCTTGTTTAAACATTTTCAGGATAATATCAATTCGCAGCAGATATAGACATAAAAATGTGTCGTGTAGCGGAGTGTCGCCAGGTTAAGAAGAGCTTGTAAAACTGTACCTATGATAATAATGTTATTTCACAAAATGGCCCCCATTTGACCAATAACTATAAATACAACCTGTTCTATACAACTCACATGATAATACATTTTAGTTAATACGTGAGAAATGAGTACTCTACTCTGTGATGAGAGCATACCAAGGGTACAGTTTACTCTGCTTACTTTAGGAACTATTTACAACACGCCACTGACATAAACATCAGTTTAATATATTTTATACAGAATAAAGAAAGACTAGAAATGGTTAAAAGTTCCTTGACAATGACAATCTAGAAGAACCATTAATTTTTTTTGAAAATTAAATATAGAGAAATATCCCTTTAAATGTATTGAATTAAATTATCGTGACCCCTTAATAGTTGTTTCACTAGCCGTGTGTTGAGCCCCCTTCACAAGGATATGTCCGATGAGACGAACAATGTTGCCAACATTCCAACGCACACCACATTCTGATTCACTGGTCGTGCCTCACATGTCTAAGAAAGAGAGAGAGGGGAAGATATTGAGACAAGAGCGAAGGAAGATTAAGTTATTATTGCTTGATTCATGACTGGTGCAACGTCTCATTTCCCCCGTAATAACAGACCAAGGATTGAGAGTTACCTGAGGGGGGAAGAACAGTACAAGTCCAATGCGGGGTACCGATGCCTCTGAAGGCATCGTCACGTTACCAATATGATCTCCTCCTTTCTGTCTGAAGGGCCTTTAGTTGGAATGTTTTGTTTTTATTTTAATGTTGAAATGTTTAGTGCAATATATATTGAAATATCCTTTTATAAAACTATTATTATTAATTTATTATTGTTAGTAATTTTACTATTATTATTATTATTATTATTAGGTGTTCTGTCTTACGACAGGTCAATTCTTTTTTTCAGTGAACTTAAACCGGCGAGGCAACCTGTCATCTGCCTCCTCTTTCAGCTCCCAGAATTTTCTTCTCTCCTTCAAGACATTTAATATTAGAGTCCTCTTTCTTCCCAAGCTCCTCTTTTCCTCAACTTTGCCTTCTATGACGTTGTGCAGTAGATAGTTCATCCTAAGATGATCGAAATGTAGTATTTATTCAGTTTCTTCTTCAGTTACAACCTAAACTTACTGGTCAGCAGTAACCCCTTCTTATTCCTTGACTATGTCGACCCTTGACCTAATTCATTTGGCGCAGTAGTATAGTAATTCTTTGTCAGCAAAATTCCCAGCTACTTGAATTGCTCTATGTTTTCCAGATATTGATTTCCAATTTTTATTCTAGAGGACTTTTGTGTTTTGACATCCCCTTTACTTTTGGCTTATTAATATTGATATTCATGCCATTTCACTATTTTGTTAATGTTATTTTTATAGGTATACCATTATTTTATTTTGAATGTACATTTGAAGCACCGTTTAGAAAATACAAAAGTATTTTGTAGCAGCCAACCATAATAACCTTTTGCTATGATATCAGTGGTATTTTATGTGTACTGATAATAGGCTTATCTATCAATGTAATAACTGCAGATCACGTGAATTAATGTGTGAAAACATGAAAGTATTTACCCGAATTTTAATGTTAATATCAAACCCAGCATCAAGCAGTTGGGTTTTAACCTTAAATCTAATCTTGATAGGTGTAATTTGTTTAAGAGCAGGCTTAATTTAATAATATTTTAATTTGTAATCGATAGTTTAAAGGTAAGGGTGAGTAGACCAATTATTTAGGTATTTATAATAAACATATAAGAGTCAAATTTAACCTTATTTTAATATATCTATAACAAAATTATATTTATTTTATAATTAAAATTTATTTAATTTAAATTATTTTCGTAAAATAATTAATAGAATTAAACTTAAAATTAAGAGTTAACAGTTCCAATTTTAACATAAATTTTTTTGATTGAAATTATTTTATTCATTATTATCATTAACAATGATAGTAATAATAATATTTAGCACCGCGTCTTACTACCCGTTCGGGTTATACGCTTTTTAAGTACTATTTACTCTAATGGCTTAGGAATTGGAAAGGATGAATTAGAGGAAGTGAGCCCGCATTTGCGTGGAGGGAGAGTGGAAAACCATTTAGGAAGGGGAAAAAAAACAGTTCACCCGACCGAGATTTGAACCTCGATCTCCCCGTCCTCAGCAGTCGAGCTCAACATGACAAGCGCGTTAGTCAACTACGCCAACGAGGCGGGTATTAACAATGATATACCTCTAAGTTTTGGAAGAATCAATAAAATAAATATCACCTTATATCTTAAAAATTAGGTCGAAATTAATTATATATAGCCTACAATAAAACATAGTTGAAAATGTTTCTTCACCCTTTTATTTCACGAGTGTTTTTTCTTTCAAACGTATATATTAAAATTTTAATCTCCCTTAAAATCAAAGTATTTTCAGGATAGGTAGTGAATTTTCTTTAGCAGTGGTATTCAATCTTTTTTGGGTTCACCGCCGTTCACTTACCCCCAAATATAATTTATCTTTAACTTTGTACCTCCAAAGGTAGTTGGGGTGCATAATGCAAACCTTATATTCCTAATCTATATATAAAATAAAGCTCCTGGATTACATATCAAAGTATATCTTTTAATAGTATTTTATTATGTTTAATAACTGGAAAGCAATGTGCTAACTACAACATGTAAATAATAAATATTAGTTATCACTGTTGCTTATATTCTTCTTTAAATTTAAGTTTGTCAATAACAAAAAATCATTTTAAATGGTTACCCCTTAGCCAGTTTTCTTAAAATTTGATTAATATTATCATAAATGTATCACTATTGGGGGTTTACTGTGCGTGTGTGTGTATAATAATGTTTGCACGTTTAGGCGATTTTGATAGTTCTAACATTCAATCCTAGTTTTGTTTCTAACATGGTATGAGAGAAGGAAAATGTACAGTATACACCTGTGTTCTAAAAAGTCTATCAAAAGCATATTTGAATTACTGGTTCAGATGTACCAATCATTTCAGCTCCAGAAATCAAGCAATTAAAGTTGTAATCCAGACAGAGTTGTACAAGACTAGATATTGAATTATACATGATACAAAATAAAGTAGTTACTAATCATAAGTATTATTTATGAATCAAACAACGTGTTATACAATTATATATAAATTTATAAAAGGTATCAAAGAGAGATGCATTAAAAACTAAACAAGCTTGTGAAACATTATTAATTACATCTTAAAAAATGACATAATTAATAATGTTTAATGTACTCTTATATCTTTCCAGCTTGTTTCGATTTTAATACAACTCTCTTTGATACATTTTATAATCATATATCTTTTTACAACACATTGATTGATTCCTAAATAATATATATATCCCTTAATAATAAACTTTAAAATATGTGTCAATAATAATATCTGTTTGGTAACTAACGACACGGTTAATATTTTGGTTTTAAAATACGCAGCTTCCGACAACACTGTTCATACAACCTTATGTCTTAAAATATGTTTTCCTCGCCAAAGTCCTACTACCCATCTTGGTTAATGTTTAAAAAAAACTAATTGCTTAGGAATGATAAACATTTCAGCAATAAACATCTCACTACACCTTGCTGGTACTTAAACATCTAACGTCAGGCTAATGGAAAATCAAACAATATGAGTAGCGTCCCCTTTGTCTATGTAATAGTATAAATAACATAATTGTACTCGAATAACAATTTGTTAAAGCGTGCTTGCCATTTCTTAGTTATTTAAACTACACGACATTATGAGAGGATAGCTTTAAATAAATGCACTATCACCCACCTGTGAAAAGTTTGGACAAAACCATTCTAAACAAAGCCATACCCTAATTTTCTAACGATTGGTGATATCTGACAGCTATAAAAACTACCAGATCTACTTTCACACATTTATAGTTCAGGCTATGAGATCTGTAGCTTACTTTCAATTTATATTATCAATAAATATAAAGAAATAATGATAATAGTAACATATTACCAACTAGTTTTTAGGCCAGTCTACGGCCGGTTTATTTATATACTAACCAACCTAACTAAAGCTAACCTCTAATAATTGATCAGTGCATCAAAGGTTGGGCCTCAATTGTAAGAAAAGTATAGTTCTGTATATAATTTCGTAAGACTAAATTAAGATTTTGGGTGGCCTGGTGGTCTAGGTGTAAGGTGTCAGAACTCTTTGTTGGGAGTTCGGGTTTCAATCCTCGGTTTGGCACAGATTTATCTGATTTCCAAAGCCTTACTTCATCTCTGACAAGAAGTGTATTAATCATAACTTGTGAATGTAGGGAATGTCAGGCCTCCACCGTGGTTCGGATCCCAAGTTAAATTGTAGGTCCTCCATTTTATTTCACAATCAACCTACCATTACATATTGGCGTAATTTTGTATAACCCGAAACGGGTAGTAAGACGTGGTGCTAATAATAATAATAACTAAGTTATTTTTATTCACAAATAAAACAAGAATAAAAAATATTGAAAATCCAGCTCCTCTAGGTTCTGTCTCCTGGTTTATAGTCTACTATAAGTGTGCATAGTTTCAGGCTCCTTGGCTATATAGAGGCTTCTGAAGCCTGTGGGAAGACACACACGTTAAAAAAAAACTATAGACGCAAATGCTGACCACCAAATATATGTTTGTATTTCCTAAAACTCCATAATTTTACTTTATTTTCTCGGCTGTTTTGGTGTGTTTCGGCCACCGGCTTACCCCCGAGTAGTGGTGCTGCCACTTATGGGTAGATCCCGAGGTAAACCTTCTCTTGGTGGTAACTTCCCCTGACTGAGGCTACTGTTAATGGCGAGAAATTCATCCCCTAACTGAGGATACTGGTCCTGGTGAGGACTTCGTCATCAACCCTCACACACCCAGTCCACCAAGCTGAGAACCAACTGGCCAGACCCTGAAGGAGAGAAGAATATGGAGGCATTTTATTAAACTGACCCGACCACTAGTTGATGAGGATTTCCCTAAAAGCTGCTGCAAGTGACCATTCTTACGAAAATCAAAGTACTTGTTCTTCCAGTGCATCCGGTTATTTATTCAGTTTTACCTTCTTTGATCCAAGTCACACAATATAGCACCTATCTCTCTCTCTCTCTGGTAGAAAAATTTACTTTAAAAAAGTCTAATTTACGTCCTTATATATCAAAAACCATTAAACATATTTTTAATGATACGCTCTTTGAAAACAATATTTTTTATTTAAAAAGTAATATTTTCTAATTAGTACCGACATGACTAGTATCATGACTAAATATATATACAGAATAATCGTGCATATTTATGGATCAATTAACTGTACAGATAGAGGTAATATTAAAATTCCTTCTTTCAATCATAATAAAAAAAACTGTTTATTGAAATTTCACTTTTATTATTTACTAGCAAAATGGGTTTTTATTTCCTAAATTAATTTTCCATTACAAGCGTGATATTGCTTCATATAAATATTTATTGTGAAATATATACTCAATTTTGTTTCAGATATTCGTTAACTATGACGTATCAGGTTTATATATTCCTCCAGGATACTATCACGGTGCTATGGGTATAGGGAGGTAGAATTTAAATATGTTCAAAATAATTATATATTTCATGCTTGTAGCTAAAAATATAACCACTACAACTGTCCTATAAATAATCAATAGTAAGTAAATGCAAGAAGTGGATAAATTATTAACAATTTTTATTTAAGACTTTGTTTGTATAGCTGAGTGGAAACGTGAATTAATTTGTAGGTTTGTCGAGTTGACTTTCATAAAAGTTGTAAAATAATTACAATTAAAATTTTAATGTCAAGTTATTATTTACCAGCACATCTATACCTGGATTTTATTTCGAATGGATATTTGTTTAAAACCTCTTTAGAAATTATAGATAAATTGAAATCATTTTACCATATTGTCAGTGTTATTTTATAGGTAGGTCTATTGATAATATCTAGTAAAAGTGAGCTGAAGATAAAATATTTTGACATATTAACTATTTAAAGTAGCTTTAATAATTTTTTCTAGCTAAATATATTTCCATTCTCAATAAAATTGGGGCGTAGCTCACACTGAAAAAAAGTTTTATATTTTGCAGACTTGATTTAACTATTACATTAGATTTAAATATAACTGTATTGAAAAATGATATATTAATACAATAATAAAACACGGACAAAATTTTTTAAAGATCAATTTTGTTTTCGAATATAGTTTTTCAATCTCAAATGTAATATTTCAATAAGTATCTAAATTAATATTTTGTCAACCGCACTTTAATCCTATATTTATTTAAAAATGTAACCCAGCTTTAAATTTATTTTAATTTTTTTTAAATTAGTAATTACTAACACAAAATCTATAACTCGTTAATCTAACGGTGCGTTGTCCAATCTACATCAGTTACCTGCTACCGTGGATGAAATCATGCGACTACTGTCGCAAAATACAGTGGCGACACAAGCCGCATGAGACAGTTGCATAGAGTGTTTTCCAAGACGCGACTCCAACCGTAGTCGCAACTCAATTTTGAGATGGTTTAGAGTACAGGTGATTCGAGTGACAAAAACATTTTTGGATATTTTGTACGGAGAAGAAGATGATGACAAAATAATTATAATGTGGTTGTACAGCATATATGCATGTCCTTGTACTTCAGATGTTGTAGATCGTATACGCTCAAAAAGCACCACATCCTGCGTGTGGGTCATTAATACCTCTAATTTTAGTTGTTTAAACTCTTACTTTTAATAAATTAGCCCGCATAATTCAATAACAAGTACGTATTGTCGCTAAAGCTCTTACCCTGCCGCTGATGCTCTATCTGGAAGCTCGGCCTATTCCACCAGTGCTGTTACACGTGCAGCCATCTTCTCGTGTTGCAGACCAAATCCAAACCACGCATGCGCCAAGATTGCGACTCCAGCCGCAGCCACAAGAAACTATCGCAGAAACAGAAGTGATGAGTAGGGTAGTCAGAAGAAGCAATCCCATTTGAGTGTGAAAAAGAGACACGGGAAAAAAAAACGCATTTATAAACTCGTGTGGAAAACTACCATAAATACACGTAGTGGAGGATTCGAAACCAGAACTATAAGACAAATTTGTGGTCAAAGGCTATGCGAGTCAAAATCCGTAGAACTCGTAGCCCTACTGCAGATTTAAATATTTTGATAGCCTTATGCTAGCCGGTCCTTTCTATTTTATCTTTGAATATTGTTACAATCATATATTTGTTATTACCAGGGTCCGATGCCCTTAAAATCCCCACAAAATTGGCAAAGAAATATTTGTATGCATTACGTAGTATCTACATTTGCGAACAAATGTCCTCGAGAATGAAGATAATAAAATTCAAGTAGCACTACCGCATCACGGAGGAAAGTCTGCTTGCGGTAATACGATACTGCGTATCCAAACTTATTCCAGATATCATCAACACACTGTAGTTTGAAACGAAAGCTCAGAAATACCCCTAAATTGGTGAGTTCATTTTCATAATGTATATATGATTAAATAATAGTATTTATCATTATGTTTATCGAATTATTATTATAAAATTAGTTTTAAAAAATATTGAAGCTCTTCGGGATAGTATGGAATTGAATGTACAGCAATTATTCTGTATGCCGTAATGGAAATTACAAGGAAATGACTGAACATGTGTTGTCAAACACCACTCATTTTAACGATTAGGAGTCCAGGATGTCGGGGAAAATAGTAGTTTTCCACGAAAACCTGATTTTCACAAATAATTTTCAGTTTTTAATCCTTTGTTCGGTCACCATGAAAACCGTTATTTGCTGCATGATTGTAAATCTATAAATACAATATTTCTCTTTGTTAAAAATAATAAGTTAATCTTTATTTATTGACCCAAACACATCCAAATTTTCTCTATGGATAACACATCTAAGATGCCTAAACTGGGGAAACAATTTTTTTATCGGAATGCTGTTATCGTTAACTCGCATTTAAATTAATAATATTGAGCCTACTTAGAAAATTAAAAGGTTAAGTGGTTAAGTTCGTGAAATTTTTGTATACGTTTTGTTTCACGCATAGTAAAATTATGTTTAAATATGTTTTGGTATGTATTATTAGCTCTAAAACAATAAAATTATCTTGAATAATCTTTTAAGATATCCATTTTAACCATCTAAGTATGGGTTTTGGTGGTCATTTGTTTCAAATAATGGGTTTTGATTTTCATTTTAGCAAATAGTAACACAATAAAAATACTTAAGTTAAACTATGTTTTAAATTTACCGCTTAGTTTTGAGGACATAATATTTAAAAGTGATGTTGTGTGTACTTAATGTATTTTTAATAATGTGAAAAAATAGATGAAGTTCAGTTATGTTTCCATGTTGATACTTAATATTGAGGGAAAGCTATTTCAAAGTACCGTAATATTTGAATACCACATCGATATTTTAATATTCTCTATCAGACTCTCATGCTCTCACACACTTTCTCACACTCTCTCTCTTAACATACACCTACACATTCACTATAAGACTCTTTTTCTATAATATAATATTTTCTCATTCTTTCTTTCACACACTCTCTAACCTCACATACACACTTTATCACATAATTTCTCTTACATTCTCTTTATTATACTCTCTCTCTAAATCCATCTCTCAAACGCTTTCTCTCTATCCCTCTCAAACACCTTCTATCTCAAACACTCTATCTCACTCTCACTCACTCTATCTCAAAACCTCTCTCTCCCTCAACCTCTCTTTTGTCTCAAACTCACACTCTTAACTTCTCTATCTAATTTTCTCAATCTAATTTTCTCACTCTGATCTAATATCGCCTCTCTAACATTCTCTCTCAAGCTCTCTCTTACACATCCTCACATTTTTTCTCTCTCTCACACAATATCTATCCCAAAATTTTACACACTCTCTCTCACATACACACTGTATCACGCATTCTCCCTTACATATTTTCCTTCTCGCTCTCCCTCTCCCACATAGCTCTAACTTTCTCTCACACACATTCTCTATCCCCTCACACACACACTCTCTTTTTCTCTTCTCCCAGTATTTCTTTCTCTAACACAAACATATACTCTCACTATCACTCACTCACACTCAATCGATCTCTCTTAAATACTCAGTCTCTTACACTCACACTCTCATTTTCACACTCACCCACACACTTACACAATCACTCACTAAAACACTTACACTCCCATTTTCACTATCACATTTTATCACTCTTTCTATCATACACATTAATATATATTATTTGATAAGCCCGTTCCCAGTAAGAGAAATTAAGAAGACATAAATGAACAGATTTTGACAAACGAACATTCATTTTAAAGATTAGGGAATCGGATGCTGGTAAAAATAATGGCCTGAAGCTAAAGCCCAATTTTCCTAGCAAATTTTCCATATTTTCCTTCTGTGTGTGCAGTGGTTCTATTTGTAAAATCATTCTTTGCTTACATTACCATGGAAACCATGATTTGTATATAGTTGTATATTGATAGATAAAATATTTGTGTTTGTTTAAAAATAATGTGAGCTCAATTGTTATTTGAGTGGTTTGGTGCAACGAATAGATAGAGATCTGGGAGAGGGGTAATTTTAAAGTTCTCATAGGGGCGTGAAGGGCAGAAATATACGTTTTTATTCAAATCACACACCGAGAACTAAATATCTAGGTTATGTTGATTGACATAAACGTGAAAACATTTAACTTAAAAGTGATTGAGGGTTTATTATATGGATCCTTTACCAATAAAAAGTTTAAAATACATTTTAGTGCTATAATCTGCAGTCATTGCTGCAACGACACACTAGTATGTATATAATGTTGGAGCTTGAACTTTTAACTTAAATAAATTATATATTTATAGCTCTCATTTAAAGTGTCAAAAATTGTTGAGAGGGGGTGGGGGGATGTGTCATCCGCCCCGTTTATATTAAATTTGGGCCCCTCTGGTGTAGCTTAAAAGATGTTGTCGTGTTAAAGTGCGTTAAGGGTGCTACGTTGAAGAGCACTGAGACGCGTTGCAGACGTTTAGAAATCCGGCATCATTTAGTAAGTTTTTATCTGATATTTTTCTTAATATAATTCACAACAAAATGTAATTGAACATTATCAGCAGGTTATATTTCAATGTAAAATAAGTATTCAACAAGTCACTGATGAGAAGTGAAGTTTTTATTCTTATGGTCCTTATGACACGTCACTGTGTCAGGAATGTGAGCAAGGGTCCAAGCAAAACTGTGACTCAACCAGACGTCCTTAACCCCCCCCCCTCCCCCCCTTTTCTCACTGTCAGTACTAATTGTGGGTCTACAAGGCTGTGATTGAAGCCTGTTGCTCCAGGGCCAAGTGTTGCCGGTTGTCGTTGGAAGGTGTTAAACATGGTGGTTTATGGTAATAACCTAAAACCACACCACATCACGCGCGAGCGCGCACCAACACCGTTTTCTTGTTAGGACATCATGGAGATATTTCCTGAGCTGTTCATCACCGCGATTTAAGAGGACCACACAGGTGCGAGCTATTGGGAAACGAAAGGGGGGTGGGGGTGGGATGAGGACCACGTGCGGAGCCAGGTTATATATACACACGTTACGTCACGTGTCCTCACAGAATTATTTATTCAAGGTTATTTAACGTGTATGACTTACAAACCAACTTATTATACAATGTACACAAACCCCGTTTCACTGACCGTTAATCCAACACTTTTGGAGGAGTAAGCTTCAATTATTTAAACTATAATAAATTTTCGGCCGTGCTATGATCTGAACATGGGAACCTAGCAAAATTTTATGCATTATGGCCTAAAAATTATTTTGTTTTAAAAATTGATAAAATCAAATCTTTAGCTCGCGTTCCTTTCCATCCACTTTAAAACCATTGAATTTAGTCAACATTGCTATAATAAAGGCTCGGAATTTGATGACATTGCATCTTTTTTTCTGTGAAGTCGACCGCAATGATAATTTATATATAAACATTCTACGATATCCTGATATTGAAGACATAATTTTTCTGTACATCTTCAAAGAATTTTACAGGTCATGCCATTTTGTTGCCTTTTTTTGGGGCATTTTTACTTGTTTTTACACTTATCGTTAATTTTCTATCATTTTTAAAATCAATATATATTAATCGTAACAAACAACGTGTAAATATTTAATGCATAAATTCATTATTTCCATTTACTTCGAGAATTCTTTTTCTTGAGTAATTATTAACATGTTTAAACATGGAACAATGAGCATACCCTAATGTATTCTGACAGTAAAAGTGACTCTTTAAAATATATTTAAGAAGACATATCACCAGGTGACATTTCATAATTCAAGGCTACCATATCATCCGTGGATGTAGAGCGCAGCTTCTTCAGGTACAAAAACCTCTTGGCTGATAATCGCCGATCATTCACATCTGAGAAACTGAAGATGACCTTCGTAGTGCATTGAAATGCAGAGTAAGGTAAAGCTAGGTTGTATGTCTCTCTCTCTCTCTCTCATGACCCCAAATTTTCTGCCTATTTTATTTTATTAAGTTTATTGGTCATTAAATTTATTATTTATATATTTTCGGGATTCCTTGTTCATTATCATAAACGGACAAGAAGAAAAATTTGTATTTTAAATTTATTACTTTATTATTAAAAGTAACTTTTGTATTTGTGAGGATAAAAAAACAAACTTTTTAAGTACTTCTTTGTTCTTTAGAAAAGCATTTAAATTATTTTTGAGAACATTAATCCACCATTTTAATAATAATAATGCTGGGAGTTCTTCATCGCTAAACCACTTAAAATAATCCACAAGATTTTCCTATTTGTATTAAGAATACCAAAATAATTTTCACTACACTTTGCATTGAAAACATGACACTCGCTATTTACTTTTCTACGTTTTTAAAGAGATACGATAACTTATAAACAAGTATTTGAAAAAATACACATCCTGTAGATATTTTCTTCGAGCCTGTAAAAGCAACGAAAAAATACACAAATTAAAACTGTGGGTACACCACTAAAGTAGTTTCTTGTAGTGTCGGGGCGAGAGGGGGAGGCTGGTAATAATCCACTTTGGAATGGGAAAGATTGAAATTATACAAACAGACAAAGCTCCTGGGTTCAACTCTTACCCAATGCTGGCAAGAAGATGTAAAGCGGTGTATGAGATGTAACCGTTGCATTGACAGAAAAACGAAAAGAGAATTAGGGTTTACAGGGGTTCGGACTAGACCTGATGGTTATAAATAATTGGCCACGTTAGTTCGTTTTATCCTCGTGGAGAGTCTTAAGACGTGATACAAGAGTAGTATCTTCAATCTAACATACAAACCACTAAAATAAAGTTAACAGTGTCTTTATCGTGCCGGACAAGTTCCATTCCATGGCAGGCGGGACGTATGTTTGGCACCTGTGAGCTGAACGATAGTCGATTCTTTCAAGGTAAGCTTGCTATGTACTCATAATTGTTTCTGACAGTTAAAAAAAATTACTAAAACTATTATTGTATATTCAAACTTAAAGCTAGCTACGACAGGCCTAGCAAGCCGGTAGTGGAAAATATATGGCTTAAATAAACAAACTGACCCAGGACATAGGCTGGAAACCGTTACGGATGTAAAAAAACAAATTACAAGCTATGTGTTCTACATTTATTACTTTAATATTATAGTAGCAATACCAAACGATAACATACATTAAAGTATTACCAATTTTCTAAAAGGCCCTTCAAACAAAAATCATAGTGTAAATTTCAGGGTTTACAAATTGTGTTTTTTTAAACATTGCGGTGATAATTGTCGTATTAATACATTTTTTTAAAAATTAGTAACATTATTTTAGATATATAGTGCAGGTAAGTCCACCTAAAGGTGGGAATGTAGGGAACACAAAAAAAAAGTAGGTAGGAGTTTTTGAATATTTTTTTAATATCAAAACATTTTATGCCAAAATAAATAAAATATGGATTTAGCGGAAACATAGAGATTAATTATCTTCACTGATGATATCAACAGTTTGTGAATATCTGTTATGAGCATTGCTGTATTAGATGAAAAACTTATAAATGAAGATAAGAATTTGACATTTAATTCCAAGATAACCTTGGGAAGAAAATTAAACTAAATTTCTACTCGATAGTTATTTGATTTCTTTTGAGCAAAAAAAGTTTTTATATAAAAAGAATAAAAATACTTACTCTTTCTCCTGTCCCCTATATCAAAACCTTGGTATCTTAAAGATACTTATGGAACAACATGACAAAATCGATATTATACGAATTTGTAAAATGACTGTTTGACGTTACAATATCAGATTACTGAAATCATTCGAGAACGTCAATAATTTGCAGTATCGAGGCGTCACAGATTTCTTCCAAGGTATATAAATATATCTAAATTTTAGTTTCCAAAAATAAATTTTGCTTCTGTAAATAAAACAAAATAGTGTCAATTGTTTATGAGTCAAGTGATAAGAATAATCTATGCAAAAATTGTAGCTTGAGGGAGAAAAGTACTTTAAAACTACCTACTAGTCTGGAACCAAAAGGACTTGTGGCATTATAAGAAATTGCATTATGTTATCATGTCGAACACCTGTGTAATGTAACCTTACACCATATTATTGGCACAAAAACGTATAAATCTTTATTGGGGTTCATATTATTATTATTATTATTATTATTATTATTATTATTATTATTATTATTAGCACCACGTCTTACTACCCGTTCGGGTTATACGCACTTGCGCTAAAGTGTTATAGAAGGGTGATTGTGAGATGAAATGGAGGACCTACAGTATAACGTGGAATCCGGACCACGGTGGAGTCCTGGCATTCCCCACATTCACAAGATGTCTTATCAGAGGTGAAGGAAGGGTTTGGTAATCAGATAAATCTGTGCTGGGACCGAGGATTGAACCCCGGCCGCCAGCACAGAAGTCTGACACCTTACCCCTAGACCGCCAGGTCAGCTGGGGTTCATAACGAAGTATTATCAAAGTGCAGTCTATAGTACCGAAAATGTTTTAGGTGGAAACGCTTTCCCTAACACATTATATTTTGAGATCTACTTGAATAAAGAGTTAATTCCAAATTGTATTAATTGACTGTTTGCTATTTAAGGAGAAAAAAATTGACACTCTACCTTTTTAAAAATATATATATATATTTTCATCTTAAACTGTTAACACTACTAAAACTAAATACTAGCACGTCTCACCAATTCCAATTTGGCCTAAACTTATATCCTACTCTCCATCCAACCACACCTCCCCCTCTTTTTTTAACACCCGTAACCTTGTAATTTATTTCATTACCAGGCCATTGTAGTTAGCACGAAAGTTGTGTAATAGAACGCATTTCTCTTTCTTTAGAAAGACTCTTACAGAAGCTCAGACTCAGCCCAATTAACTTCGCTTTAGACAAGGAATGGCCTCTCCAAAAAATGTTTCCAACAGGAATGGGGAAAAGAGCTGAAGGCCTTTTCTACGCAGTCACAGGAAACTGTAAATATTTCTTACTTGTGAGATTTTCTTCTAGAGTAAAGATGGAAATGTATATCTTTCTAGTTTTATTCCATAGAAGGGTCCTGTATTGTACCTGGGTCATTAGTGGTTAATTTAGATTCCTTTTAATAAAGTGGCTAACTGGTTATTAGCTTGAGGCTACCTAGAATCTAAAAAATATTTAACAAACTTAATGTTACCAAATATACTTTTTATGAATTATATCCCAATGGACAAGACAGCTATTTCCAAAAACCACCTCCACAAAAAAAAAATCTTTCTTATTAAAACTTCCTATTAAGACATTCAAATATTATTACCTTACTCTTTTTCTTTAAAATTCAAGATATTAATTCTAGAAAATGGTTTTCATGCTTTCATAGCAGTAGAAAATTAGGGATACATTCTTTGAACTTAATTATTTAAAAGTATGATTTTTAATTTATTTAATATTCTTAAAACATCTTGATTTATATCTGGTCAGAATCAAATTCCAGCATTCTTTTTCAGTCAATTTTTATAAACTGTTCTCTAACTCTGAATATATAATAAATTATATAATATTGAAACTATTTGGTGGTATCACATCATAATAATGAGCCACACTTATTTAACCATTCACAAGGTGGTTAAATGCATCCTGAAACCATTGTCACCAATAATTTTGTAATAGCTGACAAAGAGTGGAAATATTCTACTCTCAAACAAACGATGAAAATATACGGAATATACGAAAACATACGATGAAAATTTACTTAAAATTCTCTTCCTTCAATCTCAAAATGGAAAGCATGATGTAAAAAATGGTCACAGACATGACTAGTTAAAATTCTCTTCCTTCAATCTCAAAATGGAAAGCATGATGTAAAAAATGGTCACAGACATGACTAGTTGCATTACATGTTGGTAAAGACTCATAGAAGTGCTTTGAAAAATGTAAGATGAAAGGCGTATGGGTAGCGTGGATGTCCTACAGACTCAATTTGACCTTTGGTACCCCGATTTGGAGAGTTCTTTGACCTAATTTCCACATCCGGCTAATTTACCGTTATTTCCCCACCCACACCCCCTCCCCCGAGGTTATTTTCCGTGAGCAGTGTATTGTGATGTCAATTAACCCTATTTCCACATCCGGTTGATTCCCCCCTCCCATGAGACTATGTCTCCCCCCTCCCCCCAGATAGAGGCCACAACAGTGGCTCATGGGCTTAGCCTATTTTATTTTAATGTGTGCACCAAGGGTTCTAGGAACAGAGAGTGTGCAGTCTTGGGAACTTCTCACGTGATGTGCCGGCCCATGAGGCAGGGGGGAAAATCATCTCTCTGCGATTGTCTAAAATAAATTGTGAGATATTGGAAATGTCTCGCTGTGATTTTCATAGACCCCCTTTCACGGCACATATAGAGGAAGTGATGGGGAGAGCTCAGCGGGTCATGGATAAGATTATAAGCATTGGCCAGAGGAGGTTCCACCTGCCCATGCGGATAATAAAGACATACCACCACGCGATCCCTCTCTCTATTGTTGGCTATGGAGCGTGCGTCTGGGCGCACAGACTGAACAACGTAGTGCCGGCTAGGGCTGTTCGGAGTATACAGAGGAATGTCCTTCTGAGACTTACGGGTGCCTACCGGACAGTGGCGACAGACGCACTGAACGTTGCTCTAGGAGTGTGGCCGTTGGACCTTCTAGTTAGGAAGAGGGCAACTGGGTACTGGAAGAGAAAGAACAACTGGGAGAAGGTTAGGATACTCACCTCACCCGAAGTTGAGACATCTGAAGACGTAGTAGTTGCCCTGTTGAGGGAATGGCAGAGACGCTGGGAGAGCAGTGAAACAGGTAGGAGGGCTTATCAACTCTTTCCCAATGTGGTTGAAAGGATTGATAACGCACATCTGGAGCCATCCCCGGGTCTGGTCCAGTTCATCACGGGGAAGGGGCCGTACCCGGAATCCTTAAGGAAGATGGGATTGGTCGAAACTGATCGGTGTGAATGTGGTGAGGTGGGTACCCCGGAACATGTTGTGTTGGAATGTGCCCGTACGCTTGAGATAAGAAGACCTAACCAGCAGGAAGTGCAGGGGAGACTGGTGGGTGATATCCTGAGAGATCCCGCCCATTGGAGGTTCCTAGATAAGCTGGCAGCGGAAGCTTCAGAAAGAGCCAAGGCGGAATATATAAGGGCACTGAGAGAGAGACGAGGACTGGGACAGAGGCTAAACAGACGGAGGGCTAGAGAAGGAAGGGGGGGAGAGACCAGTGACAGTGACGAGGACAATGACATGGATAGTGACGAAGACGGAGACAATGACGAGGACAATGGAGGATATGTGGACAGTAACACGGGAAGCGGGACTGAGACGGACGCAGGTGAGGTCTCAGCGGGGGGAATATAGGGAAAGGAGAAGGTTGTTTCTGTGGAATTAATGGTATACGACCTTCCATGAGGAACAAGGAGAGATGCCGGGAAGTGGCAAGCACGAAGCCTTGTGGGACTGGCATACCAGTCGGCTGATGGACCCGGAGGTTTACTGGGATAACCTTGTTATTTCCGAGGGATCATCATTCCAGCCGATCAATGGGAAGATGAGGGGAAGAAACGGGACGCATGGGGGAACCCTGTGACTGCAGATCTCTCTTCTTGGAAACAAGAAGATGAGGATTAGTTCTTGTAAGGGCCCTAGGCGTCAAGATGGAGATAGGCGGCTGCCCTGCAGCCCTTTTGTGCCATCGGGGCAATGGACATTCCCGGAGGGTTATAAATTATTTAGGTTAGCTAATTGTAAGGCTAGGATAAGATTAGAATAGGATAGGGAAGGGAGGGTGATAGTAATGGGTAGGTTAGGAGAAACAATTTCAGGGAAGGTAATTAAGGAAGTGGTTTGCACTTATGTATAGGTGGAGCGTCAACTCCGGTAAGGGTGCCTCCCCAGGGGGTGGATAGGGGGATGCTTGCAGCTGCTGGGCGCACCATCGGACTGGGATGAGAATCCAGGTTTGATGGGGTGACCAGCGGAGGTGGGTACCGGGGAAGTAATATACCCGGGGCAGACCAACTGGTGAAAGAAATTGTATCTCGGAGATAGGTACTATAGGAGCCAAAACCTGTTTAGAATAAATGTAATTGGAAACTGTACAATAATAGGAAATGATTTTAATAGTCTGTAAATAAGGCCTGGATTTAAAATTGTAAGATGCCAGGCCAAATTAGATTGGTAATAAAAAAAAGACCCCCTTTCCACATCTGGGGACCTACTAGGTGACTGAACCTACTGGCTGGCACTGGTTCAGTAGGGCTCCGTGAGTTATTCCCCGGGGGGCCTTCTCATTACTCGGTCTGGGTGGTAAGACTAATTTAGTCCCTTTACCATCGTTCATGATTTTAATGTGTGCCCGTTGTCGCAGTGTATAATGTTGTCAATTTGAAGCCTGATTACTAATGAGTGAAGAATCTATCGAAGAGAGCATTTGCTGTTAATTTTCCGGGGCTCTAGGGCATTCATTACATGTTCAATACCGGTCAAATTCCTAATTATTACGCCAATAATGCTGTGCTAAGTGCCATTAAAGATTTGATTTTTATTTACGGTAAAGGAATCCTATAATAGGGTTTTGACTGAAAAGCACAATTACTTCAAGAGTCATGTGTGAATAATCTAAACTGGTCCTCCTAAAAAATAACTTAAATATATTCATACGGCAAGTACGTGATCAGATAGATACGGAGCAGAAAGTTTGTATTTTAAACTATTCTTCCTGCGGAAATATTGATTGCAAAAAATTATAAGTTTTTATTTGTCTTTCTACAAAACAAATTAAATATATTCATACGTCAAGTCAGTGAAATACTGACCATATGAAACGATTCATGCGATCTGCAGATGATCAATGTTGTCGGCTCTTCCTAGCAGAATCATACTATAGTTCTGTTCTTTCTACCAAACAAATTAAATATGTTCATACGTCATGTCAGTGAGATACTGACCACCTGATAAGGACTCATGTGATCTGCAGATTCTCAATGTTGATGTATGGAGGGCCATGCGTCTTAGGTTATACGCTAATATGATAGGGGTGAGTAAATTGAAATGCAATTGCGTGGAAAAAATTACCCTTAGAACACACGGCTGTGGTTAAAACCACACTCTCCTCGTTCTCAACAGGCGAGTCAAACGCAAGAGTGATGTCTTATACCATGCAGTCACTAAACCTCACAGTAATTTAGGGACTGCCATCCCTCCCCCGTAAAAATTGATTGTATAAGTATCCACCATACCAACATGTATCACGAGTAAGGTAGAAATGGTCAACACACTTGACAGCAAATATGTGTGAATATTCTAAACTGTTCAAACCGATTCTAAAGGGTTCTTCCTACTAAATAACTTAAATATATTTGTACGGCAAGTCCATGATTTGACCATAAAGTTGGTATTTTTCAACTGCTCTTCCTACCAGAATCATACTATAGTGCAGTGTTTGTAGCTCGTCCCTTGGAATCCACAGAATGAGAACGAGTGTTACAAAGAAATTCTTCGTTTCTCACTTCCACCATCGTGAATGTCAAGTTACACCACTTTAATGAGCCGCTAGGGAGGGGTAATCATAAATTTGATAAACTCTCTCCCGCTAGCACATATAGCCGTAACAATCAAGGAATCAATAAAAGCCAAAAGGGCCACACACTTTCCCTTGCCCGGGCATTGGTTGTCGTCAATGCTGTGTGCGATGTTAAAAAAAAGCCAGGATGCATAGACGTGAACACCTATAGGCACACAAAGGAGGGCCACAATATTCAAAAATGCAAACAGATGATATATGCCGTGATGCCAGTGTGAATTTATTGAAAGGTGGTGGGCTAACTGAACTGAAACAATTTCAAACATACCTCTCCGAATACAAAATCACAGTATTCAGGGAACATCGGTGGAGGCAGAGGGGCTACCTTGATTTGCATCTTCACGACAGTAAGAAAAACCATTTTGATGTCATAACATCCTTGACAGCCGCATTTAAGTGTGTGTACTATTTCCGTGAGTGCCGTGTGCCGTTCAGTAATAAGAACAAGCACAAATGTGAATACGCGTGCAAAAAGTGCTATGCTAAAGTGGTTTGTAGTAGAGAACGAAATGTGGCCTGTAAATACTGTGGGCGTTGGTTCACAAACCAGACTTGTTTTGATAACCATAAGCGTTCCGGTTTTTGCAGAGGTCACATGTCAATCTGTGATGTCAAAAAGGGTGATGAGGTATACGGGCAATTTTTCAATTTGGCAGAATTTTCACACAGGTGTTATGAGATTTTTTGTAAAGTATGCGAAAACCATCGTCTTTTTGGTCATTTCTGGTATGTGAAGCAAACCCCATACAAGCCGACACTGGAAAAGAGCAATTTCATGTTCGTATTCTATGATTTTGAATGCTGACAAGAAACGCTTCTTAAAGGTGTCGCCAACACGTACTTGCATGAACCAACCTCTGTGTCGTGAAGACGTGTTGCAAGGCCTGCCTTTATATCGATGTAAATAACCATCATTTATTGGAATGTAGGGGCGAGAGGAATAGCCTATTCAAAGTTGATGCCACAATAGCCCAATTTTTCGGATTTCTATAGCAAATTAAAACAACAAATTATGTAGACATCATCCTACTAGCTCAAAATGACAAGGGCTATGATGAAACTATTATTTTAAAATACATGATGGAGGAAAAAAATGGATTCCAGAGCTCATAATGAATGATGGGAGAATCCTGTCCATGCGTTACGGCCCACTAGACATTTTTGACTCACTGAAGTTTCTCCCGATGTCGTTGTCCAAAATGTCAAATGCATTCGGATTGGACGAATCCTTGGCCAAGGGACATTTCCCCCATTTTTTCAATAAAAAAAGAAAACACGCGGTATAAGGGTTCCTTGACGCCAAACGAGGACTGCAGCATCGGTGAGATTTCAGTTGAGGGAAAGGAGCACTTTGAGAAGTAGTATGACTCGCTGGTCAAAGAAAATCTTGTATTTGATATTAACCGCGAGTTGGAACTGTATTGCATGAAGGATGTAGAGATCCTATGGAAGGCCTGCCTAAAGTTTAGAGTTATGCTCATGGAAAAAGAAATGGTGGATTCTTTTAGAGAGAGGTGTACAATAACCGGAGCAGCCATATTGGTTTACCGCCGAAGTAACCGTAAGGAGAATACCATCGGTATCATCCCTAAAGGTGGCTACAGATGTGCATACCAACAGTCGCACGTCACTGAACCATGGTTCTGCTGGGAGGCCTACCGACTTGGTGTCTGTATCCCTCATGCAGGTAATGGCGGTGAAAAATATGCATTAGGGCAACGTGTAGACGGCATTGTTAAAGCTGGAGATACCACCACCATCTTCCATTTTTGGGGGTGTTATTGGCACGGGTGCCCTCTCTGTTATCCTGACAGGACCATTCAAGTCAAAAACAGCCACCACGTGACCATGGAGACGCGCTATGAAGCGATCATGGCTTGCGTGGAAAAGTTTAATAGTGCCAGATACACGGTCGTAGAGCTGTGGGAGTGTACGTTTATTGTGATGAAACGCACAGACAAGGACTTGAAACAATTTGTACTCCAGTACGACGTGTACAGAGAGGAGCCCTTTAGTCCCAGGGACGCATTATTTGGCGGGCTTACACATCGTATTAAACTCTTCCATGAAGATGATATTTCTTGGGGAGAGCAGACATTAATTTTGACGTTTTGAAAACGATGGTCACCGAACAGGCAGCTGAAAGATACATACAGATACAAGACAAAATTGTAATAAAAGGTCTTGCGACTGTATGTTGCGTTGCACATATAAAGTCAACAGGCCTGTGTACACTAAACGACGGATAATTGAAGTTATAATACGTTTCTGTTTGGATATCAGAGTCCTTGTAAACGAGCTCACTACAACTAAAAGGTGATCTTTTAGACGGGCTGAGTAATCATCTTTTATTTTCTTTCATTCTAGAAAGTTCCACTGACGGACCATTTATCAAAGATTTCATTTTTTTTCTGCATGAAATGACGCGTATTTTTTATTGATATATTTTATGAAGCTAGGATACTTTTTTATATTTCCTTATACAACAGTACAATCCTCCACCTACATGATTATTTCAAGTCAAATAGTATTGGCTATTTGTATATAAATTTATTTTAATTCTAGTCAAATTTGTTTGGCTTCTTGTACATATTTTAAATTGAAACAGTATTTTCAAATACTTTTTAAACTAGACTTTGTAATTTAGTACCAAGGCCACTATTCCCACTACGACCTCAATAAATTGATTATTGCTTCAAATATTCCAATTATTCTTTTCGTGGTGTGAGCAACTTTTATTTGTTTAAATAAATATTCCAAGGTTACTTTTAGTGATGTGAACTATATTTGTAACACTTTTATTTGTGTGAATAAATATTATAGAACAGTTATGTTTGTGTTTTAACGTCTACACCCAAACACCCCCTCTCCTATCCTATAAATACATTTTGATTTAGCTTAGAAGCTCCGTATCAAATATTAGGGATAAGTTGAAACATTCAGAATAAAACTATGGTTTTTAAAATATAGTAATACTTTTACTTTCCCTTTGGGTTATCAATCTCACAACAATTACAATTTATAGATGAAAAATTAATATACGTGTGTGTGTGAGACACCAGTCCTTAAATCCTTTAGTTAAAATTATAAACCAATATTTAAGTAGGTAAACTGTTTGATTGCTAATATTAATATTATACTTGGTCAACCTTTCTACTCATATCTTACAGCTCAAATATTTTTTGCTAAATATTTCTTTATTACACATGTGTCATCAATAAAGCTTAACATTTACCATCATCCTGCAAAATCTAATTTTGCATTCTAGAAGTGTTGCCATAACCTTCTTGTTAGACACAATAAAACCTAATGGGCACACATCACACATTAAAAACTAATGAATACTGTGCTAAGAAAATGAATGTATGTGGGTGTTCGTGTGTGTGTGACACCTTACCTTAAACAGATATTCACGCAGTGAAATAATAATAATATAATTATTCCTCCTTTATACTCATATATTCTACTTGCTAAAGCTATAATAACTACACGTGGGTAAATCAATAAAGCTTAATATTCACCCATCGGTGTTATTTAATATTTATTTTGTCATTGTTGTCACGTGTATATTGCCAAACCCTTTCTGTTTTGAAACTCCTAAAACATATTCTAGTGACATAAAGGGTGCGTACAATTTGAAAACACCATATTCTTCTATAGATCTTGGCAACTATCGGGCATGAAGCACCCGGTGAAAGATATAGGGTTTGAATTTAAAGGTGGGTGAGGCTGTGGGAATTTTAATACCTGCCAATGTGTACTGTTGGTAGTTCCACGTAAACTCTGGAACATTTCCTTACTCTTCCTTACCACATTATCTTCGTACACTGTCCCCAAGTTGTCTATATTGGATACCTACACCAGTGCACACATTAAAATCAAATGCCTCTTTGGGATAAGCCCTTGAGCCCTGGCTTGTGGGTAAGGGGTGATGGTGGCCCCCGATAGGCACACAAAGATCCGCGTCACGTTGTTTGAGCCTTACCACCCAGGCCACGTAATGACATTGGGACCCCCGGGAAATTACGGTTAATTTCTCCTGTATGTGTAAATCCTAGCGTTGTACTGTGACAGTGCCAGCCAGTATTTTTCTGATTGAACATGTTTAGTCACCGATTAATAACCTGGGGCACCCTTATGTGAAAAGGGGGTCACAGCGCCGTATTGAACCAGTTCCAGCCAGTATTTTTCTGTTAGAACATGTTTAGTCACCGCTTAATAACCTGTAGCACCCTGATGTGAAAAGGAGGTCACAACGCCTTATTGAACCAGTGACAGCCAGTATTTTTCTGTTTGAACATGTTTAGTATAATCACCACTGGATTTGTAAAGGGTGTCAATGAAAATCCCAGCGATACATTGCCAAAAGCTCACACTTTATGTTTGATATTTGTTGAGAGAAGATACTTCTCTACACGTCACGGGAGGAGTGCCCAAGGCTGCACGCTTCCCCTACCCAAAACCCTTGGGGCACTCATTAAAATCAAATAGGCCAAGCCCATGAGCCACTGGGGTGGCCTCTGTCAGGAGTGGGAGGGCATGTTCTCGGGGAGAGGTTGGGGGAATTAACCGGATGTGGAAAGAAAGTTAATTGACATCACAATACACTGCTCACCAAAAATATTCTCAGGGAGGGGGATGTGAATGAGGGAATAACGGTAAATTAACCAGATGTGGAAAGTAGATCAATGAACTCTTCAAATCGGGGTTGATGGTCAAATTGTGGTGTTAGGACATCCACGCTACTCGTATGTCTCCAAGTTCTTAATTGGATACATTGTTCTTAAACACAAGTTTAGTAATTCATGGCTGATTGAGAACAATAAAACCATTTCATTGACTTAGGAACGTTTATTTAAGGGTGTAGATTTATGTTTAAACTCTTAAAAATTTTGCACTTCATAGCTACATTTACCTTCCAAATATTACTCATTTATGATATGATTTGTTTGTATATTTAAAAGCAGTATATGTTTAAAATATAATTAGGATGCAACTACTCTTTTTAGAATAAGCTGAAAAACGAAAATCTCTCATTCACTAAAAAAATTAAATAAAAGGGCATTTAAAATATGTATTTCTTGAAATCTCTCAAATAAGAAACACCAAAAACGCCTTAAAATAATTTTAATCAGACAAATAAAACGAAAAAAATCAATGTAAATAATTTAAGATGGAAATTCTTGTTCTGTAAAGTTCTGTCTCGTGCTCTATGCTATAAGTGTGCAAAGTTTCTGTTTTCTAGATCATCTAGAAACATCTAGAAGTTGTGGAAAGACACATACACAATAGGAAATTATATGTATAATGCGCTACAAGATATGTTGACGTATTTAATATCACAACATCTGAACTATTTTAACTAATAAATTCTTCAAATTAAACTTAAAATAACAACAAAATAATGTCACACTTCTACATACCCATGAATTATTACATTTTTAAAAAAAGTCCTTAAAATGGGCAGAACTATATGTAATACATTGGTGTATTTGCTCCTTAAAACTTGACATGGTTTTGCGCAATGTATCATGTTGAATTGCTCCTACTTCCACCACCAATTTTCCTTAGCTCCTGAGTTGTCCTTGGGCAAGTCTTGTATACATGACTATTTAACATACCCCAAAAGAAAAGGTATGTGCCGGCCGCCAGGTTATGATGGAGTTGGGTGGCCAGACGGAGGGTAGTGTAGTAGGCCAATGTTTGGTCTGTGTGGGCCGTTGACCCATCATGCTAGACCCACATGTTGTTGAAATACATGAATTTTACTAGTTAGGAAGGCCTAACATCAATGAAGGTACTTGGGCACCTTATTTCAAAATATGAAGACATCTCCTGACCACAACGTTCACCAGACTTAACATCTTGATACTTTTTCTTGTGATGCATGTTAGAAATTCATCTTTATGCGACTCGCTCAAGAACAATTTATAAACTTGAATAAGTGTAGCGGAAGCTGAGGCAATTCAGCAAGAGACATTGCGTGAAGTCATGTTAAATTTCGGGGAGCACATACAACCATGTAGTACATATAATGGTGGCCATCTTAAGGACATTGTTAAAAATAAAATTCAAGGGTATGTAGAAAATTGTGAGTATTTTGTTGTTATTTAAATTTAACTTTAAGTATTTAGAAGTTAAAATAGTAAATACATAGTGTTATTGAACGTGTCAAAACTTTCTGCTCCACTTTCTATATACATATATATACCAAGACACCTTAATCAATCTGAATTTGTATCTGATCTAAATGGCAGTTCTTAAACTAATTATAAGGAGTGAGGTTTCATCGTAATTCATGGAATAACCTTATGAAAATTTAACATTTATAACAATTGTAAAAATACTGGTTGTGTAAGAGAAAATAAAATAATGTTGCTGTTTGAACGTAATCCTATGGGGTTATACTAAAAATTGGAGTGTATTTTACCTCAAGGCAACTCGAAAAACCACAAAGGTCTGTTCTGTTCTTGTACGCCTGGACCGGTCTATTCCAAAGAATGAGTAATCAGAGGTAATTACCTTGAACCTGAGTTTCTACCTCTCCTCCAAGCTCGCCAACTTCTAGGAGAGAAAGTTACTAAAGAACTTCCCGCTAACTTTTTGGACGTCATTGTCTTGTCTGGTCGTTTACAAGGTTATCTCCGGCTACGTGAAGATGGGAATGAAGGCCGGGGAAGAAAACGAAACATTTTTTGGAACCAGGTAAATACATGGACAAGACTGATTCCTTAAATGAATAAAGACAAACTGACATATTTCATCAAAATTATACATACACATCATTCTATATTCTTTCTCTGTTTGTGTTACTATAACTGAGGGTAGCTCTTGTTTTGTAGGATTAGATTATTCATATGTCATTTTTAGGCTGAAAGATTTTTAACTATATATATAGTTAAAAATTTAAATATTTCCTGGACATGTGTGTGAACTATTAGAAGTTGATCTGAGACACTAAGATTCCTATCCATATTCAAGACAAACTTTTAACCATTTTTCTCCCAGGATGGAACAGATATACCAACACAAACGATTATAACACGCTAAATTCTGTTTTAAATCGTATAAGATATTATCATCGCTTATAATCGCTGTTAATACTATGCCTGTAGAGTCTCAGTAGAAATCAAGTGACAAGTGTATCTAAAACGATGATAAATAACGTGAATGGTATAGTCGGTAGACCAAAGATACTTTTATACAAAGGTCCAAGTTCTACTCCGTTCCAAAAGAATCCAATTTATCTTACTTTTAAATTAAATGTGTGTTTTTTTTGTACCTAGTCTTAATATCCGTTTGGATTATACGCCTATATAGGCCTACTAATTACACTAATATGCTAGGGATTGTAAAATTTGAATATAGATTAATTTTACACACCTAGAGAGTGATATTGGAAAACCCTCTAGGGAAAATCACCCTCAATACTCCCGGCTGGATTTGGATCCTGGCCTCCTTCTCATTAACAGTCTAGTCTATTATGAAAGCAGCACCCTAGCCCATACAGCCACCGAAGTGAGCATATTAAATGTAAAACAGTAAAAGTATAAGTTTTATTTATGAAGATATACTTTATATAATAATATACAACCTACTTTAACTAAGCGTACTAAAAACATTAAGATTATATACTTAAATAATCACATAAAATTGAAGATTCACCATGCCAGTGCATATTAAATTGTTTTTACACTGGCATCATGAGTCTTTAAAATTATTGGAGCATGTTTCTAAAAATATCTTGAATAATTTTAGCAAACCGATCTCATATTCATCAACGACAAGACCCATAATGAGGTATACAGAAATTACTTCTTCTTACCTGCTTTGGTGGCTGCTTGGTCTAAGGTGTCACTCTCATGTTATACTAGACTGTCAATGACAGAGAGATCGTGTTTCTAATCCCGGTTGGGTGTACTGAGGAGGGTTTATCCAAAAACACATTTTTCCACTATCCTTCCAAGCAAATTTTAATACACTTTCTCTAAATCCAACCTTTCTTCATCCTTAAGTCATTAGGGTAATTAGTACATATGCATTCAACCTAAAAAGGTAGTAAGAAGTGGTGCAAAAAAAATACTTTTAAAAGCGTCAGTATATAATATTCTAGACTTCGATATTTTAATAAATATTGAAGTGGGTGGTTGCTTCTATAATATTCATGGGATATTCAGTGTTAAAATTGTGTTATATCAACAGCGTTATTCTACAGGTATTTGTAATATATGCTTAATATAAAAGTGACAGCTGTAGATTACAGAGTGAAATATGATCTTATCAAAACTGTTTTAATATTTATATTTTCTCTTGATCTCACGGAGAGAGAAATATTGTGGTTGTAAAAAAAACAATTGAACTAGAGTTTGTAGTAAATATTTACGTTTCATGACCCTCTAAAACTAAAAAAGGAGTGTTCACAATGGCGTTTGTCTTGTAGCGTGTCAATCAGGTTGATTGATCACCTACAACGGAAAAATCTAACTATTTATCAATATTCGTGTAATTGGGTGCCACGTTGGGGCTATATGGAGATATTAAAAGATAAACTACCTCAAAGTTGTACTCTAATACAAAACGGCGTATTGGCCTACATTCAAAAAACACGTGGATTAGTAAAAAATTAATTTACATTTTTATAATTGCGGTTCTAGATATCACAAAACAAGACTAATCTTATTAAAGTTATGAATAAGATTTGTGAATATGGGCCCTAGTTATTTAAAAGAGGACTACCCAAAACTTACAACTAACCATGTGGCAGTTAATATAATTTAAATAATATACTTCTATATCATGTCTTTTCGTAAAACAAACAGTGAAAATCAAATAACTAAATTAATACTGATGCATTATGATACAGGATATATGTGTATAAAACTCACCCAAGGACAGATGCCTTCAGATATCATTTACTCATTTCACAAAACAGAATTTCTATAATGGCGGCTCCACGTGGTTCAACTTTGGCTCACGCAGTCGAAAAGAAAGAATCAAAGAGAGAGACGCACTGAGCCAAAGCGCAAGTGCGACCATGCGCCTCTGGTGGTCGACAGAAGAAGCTCATCTTTTTCTAAACCCCCTTCTCTTTCCCCTATCTTTCGTTCTCCCTTATTTTACCTCTGCTTCGTAATTCATTCTCCGTTATCCCTTTTCATGTTCATATCTGATTGTCGCTATATAAGGGTAAGCGCCTTGAGCTCATTTATGCACAACACCTTGTCTCAGCTCAGGAACTAGGACGAAGCGCTGCCGGCGAGAAAAACACCAAGAAGGACCATGGAGTTTGTGGCGACGGATTCACCGCCCTAGCATCGACGGCGCTGAATCAATCGTCGGGATCAACGAGCTGGACACCAGGACAACTTAACCAGGGTATCAGTATCCAGCCGGGGTCGTTTAGCCACAAGCATGAAGTAGGAAGATACTTTATTTTGTTTAATATATTGTAAATAGTTATTTGGAAGTCTTTTTAATTTTGCAAGAGAAATGTTTCTCTTTATTAGATTTGTTTCATCTTCAGAACTAGCTAACGCTAGAAGTATTTCACCTGTCTGTCTGATTGACAAGTCAAATGTTAAGGACTCTTAAAGTCAATTGCTGAGTGCATTATTATTTTTGTTCTATTTTGTTAGACCAAGTAGCTTATTCAAAAACTAGCTAACTTCGTTATGCTAGAAGTACCTTGGCTATATTTCGCCTTTCAGTCCGATGGACATGTAAAATTTAAATGACTCATAAAGTCAAATGCTGAGTGCATTATTGTATTTTTGGACACGGTCCTAACGTCCGTGCCTCTCACTTGGAAAATGTGAATTTTAGTGTGGTAAATGTACACTAAATCACAAGTTCCTATAAATCTTTAAAAGGTAATATAGTTCATGACACCCTAAACGTCATGTGCATCAGTACTTTGTTATTGATGGTTATCGCCAGGAAGTCTGTTTCTTTCTTCTGCCTTACGCAGTGCAGTTGTAAATCATAGAGGTTTGACTAAGCAGTCAATGTTCATTATAGGTATTAGTTTGGGTGCGCAACCCGTGGAAAGTGACTGTTTGTCATAGTTGGGTCCGCGCAAATTATATTTTGTTTTACCCAGTAAATAAGTTCTCAAATTTGGTGATTGTTCAAAATTAGGTTGATGTACTATTGAATGCATGGTAGTACCTTATAGGGAAAATGTCCTGCCTTAGTACTTTAATGACTTCTGGCCCTTAGCCATCATCCAGCTGGATCCACCAGCCTACTATCCAACTGTATTAGTAACACTAAACCTTGTCGAGTGAGACTGTGTAAATGTTATACTATAAACTTGTTCTATATTGGCTTTAACTAATTCTTATATTGCTCTCCTTTTAGAAATTCCACTGCCTCTTGACTGGTCACTGTGTTGCCCAGGTCACTGCCAGTAATCAAGTAATCACTCAAGGATATTTAACTTGAGAAGAGAATTAATACGCTATCATTTTCTGCCTATTTGTTAAACTTGTAAAATGTAACCATTTTCTATGTCTACTAAATAAATCTATTGTGAAATTGAAATGTTAAGTTTTCTAATTTAGTAGTTATAAATTTTGGTACAGTCTGATTGTATATTTATATCTCAGATTAGAGCCAAACTATTAAACTATTAAACATAAGTTCTTATCTAGGTTATTTATAAGGTTATCTCAAGGAATTTTTTAAATTAGATATTAAACCCTAAAATTAAGGGTATATTACGCAAATAGAGATAAAATTTATTTTTCTCGGAATAAGCTCAAACGATTCTGCTTATATTTTCTATCTAGACATTGTTTAGCACTGCAAATATAATGGATATTCTGGTTTTTCCCCTAAAATTATTTAAGGGTGTCTTACATCATTGAAAATTTCCAATTTTGATAAAATCTTCATCAATATTTCAGATACAAATTAACTTATTATTATTAGCCCATCGTCTTACTACCCGTTCAGGCTATACGCACTTACGCTAATGTGTAATGGTAGGGTGATTGTGAGATGAAATGGAGCACCTACAGTTTAACGTGGAATCCGAACCACGGTGGAGGCCTGGCATTCCACACATTTACAAGTTGTGATTAATACACGTCTTGTCAGAGGTGAAGGAAGAGTTTGGCAATCATATAAATCTGTGCTGGGACAGAGGATTGAATCCCGGACCCCAGCATAGAAGTCCGACACCTTACCTCTAGACCACCAGGTCACCGATTACAAAATAACTTATTATTGTATAAAGCTCTATAGCAATAAAATTTAGAACCTTTTAAATTTAATATATTTAGTTAAGAACAATAGCTTCTGAGCTATAAGGAAACATATAAATACATTTTTATGAAACACTTTGAAATTTAATTTATCATGCTCTTTGGTTGACAGAGTCTTTCAGTAACACAGTAACAACGCATATTATTTAATTTATGATATTTGGTAAAATGTTTATGCAACAATATATATTATTTCATTTCACCAAGCCTACTCGTTTTTAGTGAATGTATCTGTTTCAATTTAAAGGAGAAAACATGTGGTCGGGGCGCTGTAAACTTATTTTGTTAACAGCTATGCAATGTAATTTCCTATTAAAGCATACTGTATGCAACTAGCTCATATGGGCAGTAAGACAGAGGACCGCAAATACTCCACTCCTGGATTATAATGCTGGTTTGAGTGTTAGGGAACCTAACTGCGTTTTGTGACAGCCACGCTTTAACCGATGACTTAACTGGCTTTTTTTTAAAAACCGTGATTATCTAATAGAATAAAAAATGTTATAATATTAAAATATTGGGCACAGTAAAAGTTTACAGCAAACAGAAGCAGGTTGGTTACAGGGTAGGTGATTAATTAAACAAATAACTTTTAAGGACACGTACTGTGAGTACAAACATAATTTTCAAAAATTATTTCATTTCACATAAAACAATAAAATAAGACACCATAAAAATATTCAACAAAATTTATTTAATCGCTTCTTTAAAAACCCGTAAGATATTGTAGTTTTTAATAGATATTTTTAAGACCATAGTTAAAACCAAACTAACTGCATAACTTTTACTTTCTAAACAACTCGTGTCCATAACCATCCAATCACAGTCTCCAAACCTTGTGATTATTCCTTATCTTTTTCAAAACCTTGACTTGATAATCTTCTTATAATTTAATTTATACAAAACTAACCTCCATCTTTTACTATTTGATAACGCTTTCAAAAATATATTTGTATATCATCATGGGTAGTAATAACTCTACGGGTATAAAGAAAGACGCGGTATATACGAAATTCATAGTATAACAGACGGCGTTATAACCGAGAAGCGGCGTGTCACTAAAATTAGGTGTTCCGGGTGTACATAATTTCCCTCCCAAATATATCCCCAGGAGTCTTAAACTACTGCCTTTTATGTTAATACGGACCACCGGGGACCTACACAGAGTTCTTAGATCCCCACACCTCCTTTCCCTGATTCCTAGCATATCTTCAATGAAGACATCAATATGCGATGCATGATGCACGATTCCTAGTTGTCGTCATCATCTTAGTTTTCCCCCTTTCCCCTTTGCCTACGGTACAGACACAGCTAGAAAGAAAATCAGTGAGGTTGTGTGCGGCCGCCAGAAGCTGGTATCACATCTAGGACTCTTATCAAAATGTTATTATTATTATTATCACCGCGTCTTACTACCCGTTCGGGTTATACGCACTTACGCTAATGTGTAATGGCAGGGTGATTGTGAGATTAAATGAAGGACCTACAGTTTAACGTGGAATCCGAACCACGGTGGAAGCCTGGCATTCCTCACATACATTTTTTTTATTATTACGAATGGATATAAATAATATGATAACTAGAAAAAAGATAATAGATATACTTTCACGTATTCATACGTCGACTCTTATGAGCTGAAGCAGCTACGTTTATTATTTATATCAACACCTTAAAAATATCACTAATAAAATAAGATAAAATAATAATCAGTGTTGGCCACCAAAAATATGTTTGTATTTAATAAAGGGTGCTCCAAATGGTTTCGTTAAAGAATAAAGGTATAGCCCCCTTCAGAGCCCAAATTGTCTATGGTGTCACTCCCATATTAGAACTGTCTTCTGAAGACTGGAAGACCGTAGCTCAAATCCCAGTCGGGTCTACTTAAGGGGATTTTTCCCAAGTTGTTTCCCACTCTCTTTCCACACAAATGCGGGTATATTACCAATAAACAGTCCCTTCATAATCCCTACTCTATTATACTAATTATTATCATATAAGCGTAAAACCAGCACAGGGATTGAGACTCAGCGATAAAAAATAAATCAAAGATATGCCTATTTGTCTTTTTGAAAACAATTGGTTAAGGATGAGTAGGTTGTAATCCATGAATAAATGCATTCATGAGGTGGGAGTGTGGAAACAACCCTTGATTTATTAGATTATGCTGGAATTTACTATTTATTTTTACACGCATATACACTAATATGCTAAAGATTAGAAAAGGTTGAATTTTTAGGAAGTGTACCCACAATTACCACAATTATTTAGAGAGAGTATAAAAGTAATTTAGTAAAACCACTCTCAGTTCATGCAACCGGGGTCTGAACCCCAATCTCCTCGTCATTGGCAGTCTGGTCTATTGCGAAGAGACGCCTTAGGCCATGAAGCTACCGAATCGGGTAAATATGGTGCTAGCTTATTAAATGTGCCATAGAAGAACTAAGGAAAGTAAGCTTGCTCCTTTAGGGTAGATAAACGCTACAAGTTAATGTTTTTTTGTTTTGTTTTTTAATAACGTATTAACATGGTTAAACCTGACCTGACCCCTATGGCCTTATCTTAGAGGTACACCACGGTGAACCAGGCTTGCCGAAATTTATATTTTTCGGGTTAAGCGTAGGGTAAAATCTTCGTAGCTCTTAAATTATATATAAATATGTGAACATATTTAAACAAATTTTTAAAATTATATAATAATTTTTTGAATTCCCTTGCTTAAAAATTGAAGTCAAAGCATACGAGAACCTGTTTACTCAAACGTATGAGTAATTAAACGTTTTTTTTAAACCAGTGTAAGAGGCCTTCATACATTTTATAATCATATAATTTGTTATATATATTTATTAATATTTAAGTTTTATATGAACATAATTTTAAATAACTCCATTCTTCTAAAACCTAGTCATGTGACTATTTCTATTTTTGCAATAGATTTAAGATATTTAATAAAGATCGCTAATTATAATCACATGCAAAATATTAGTAAATGTCCTGAGAAACAATATTTTTAAATAATAAAAATTTAAATAAAATCAAAAATATTATTTGTACTGCTTGGGGACTGTTTCTTTGGGAATTTGGGATTGTAGTTAGCATGCTATTAGGGGGAAGGAGAGAATGGCATACGACATGCTTTTATTTGAAAGTTGGGACTGGTTATGGGACATTAATGAATAATATGAGTATTATAATATTTTAAATGAAATCAATATCATGTTTATGGTAGTTACACCAAACTAACTAGTGGAAAATATAAATATTCCATCCTTTGGCAACCTGGCGGTAACCGTGCCCTAATGATAGATATAAATGTGAGGTGTGGGGCAGGTTCTGTTAGATGTGAGTCCTCCAATATGTATGGTAGTTTCACCAAAATAGCCATTGTAAATTTTAGATATGCCATCCTTTGGCGACCTGGCAGTAACCACTCACGCATAATCACCTTGATGGAGTAATGATATGTGAGCCTGGAAACATTTCTATCGCGCCATCTTGTTCAGCCCGAAGGGACGGCTCTTAGACTCCTAAATAACACGATCAGTGTGAAAACTGACTTACTCCCATTTCAAGTTCTCATGGTGATGGGAGTTCATAAGTTCTTAGACAGGGGTGTACAAAATTGTATGAGAAATATTCGCCTTGAAGGAAAGTTTGAAACTATTTAGAAAAAATAACTACCCTTAGTAGACCTGACTTTAGTTTGAAGCCCGATCTCCCCCTCATCAATAGACCTATTTAACACGACCGTGACGCTTTAGACCATTCGACCAATGAATCGCGTATATGATGAATAGTTTAGATCGTGAAAATGTTATTATCATTTATAGTATTATATGCAACCAATCAAATGTCATTTAATTAACCATAGAAATATACTATACGAAACAATAGAGTATATAGTGATATATATAATCTATATATTTTTTAATAATAGACGACAGCTACACATTTCTTAGATTTTTGTTTGGTGTTGCACCATGGCTTACCACCTACCGAAGATATCCACCCTTAGTTACACTAAAGGGATAGGGCGAATAAAGGTAACAGTTTTAAGGAAATTTACCAGTATGTTCTTAAAGGGAAAGTATTGAAACCATTTAATATATACCTCCTTAATACCAAAATATCTCGGAAAGCTTCAGTAGCAGATTTAGGTTTGAGGACGCCCTAGGCCAGAGACGATATGGCGCCCTTTTTTTTTGTAACAGTATATATATATACATATATATATACATATATATATACATATATATACATATATATACATATATATATATACATATATGTGTGTGTGTATATAAAATAATGAAAATAATAACAATAATAATAAGAAATCTAATTCAGGTATAAATTAAACATAAAATAAACTTTAAAATTTTGTCTTACAGTTTACAGAAATCCCAATCGATTTTTAATTTTAGTCATCTTAAAAATTTTGGCGCCCCTCAAAATTTGCCGCCCTAGGCCCGGGCCTCACGGGCCTAAGCCTAAATCCGCTACTAGAAAACTTCCTTTCAAGGTCACCTAATTTGTAATCTTGTCAAATTAATCTAATGACAAATAATACAAGTGTAATGTTTTAATAAAATTAAAATATAAGACATATATATTATTAATTTCTGAAACTAGATTGGACTGATACCAATAAAATTAACGTTATAAAAATAGGTGAAATCTTTTGATATATATATAGGGTGTTCGAAAACTCATAGCCAAAACTGCACATATAATTTGTTTGAACCAAAATTAACACAAAATTCTTATACACTTACATCCGGAAAACTATGTTAATACCTTTAAATTGTGTTCAATTTTCGGCGTGCAACCCTGGGAGAGCCAATCTACTAAAGCTTGCGTGTACAGCAAGTTGCATAGGAGCTAGGAGCGTGGCACTGTAAAAGTTGGCATCCTGGAGCACGGAAGCAGAACATACTACAATTAATAATAATATACAATACACCAGTCCATCTGGAAATGAGAATCGTTCTGAGGGTAATTTTTAACGTTCCTACTTCACTGAAAGTTATTGCCGTTATTACATGTGGAATGCCGCGTGCCTAACTCATATGCAGCTTGTGGTGAATGCAAGCTTAAATACCTTATCTCCCTCGGCGCTTTACGCCGAGATTTGTAAAACAGTTTAATGGTATTAGCATAATGTTTTGGTTGTGAGTGTGTAGGGAGTTTGTATTACTTTTGGTTCAAACAAGCTATATGTGCAGTTTGGGCTATGAGTTAACAAACATCCAGTGTGTATATATATATATATATATATATGTATATATATATATATATATATATAATTAGATTCATGTTAATTGATTTTAAAAAATAACACAAATATACAATTTTGGATATTTAACAATTATTCAAATGAATATAAAATTCTTATTAATTCTTGCTTAAATGATGTTTGCCAGGAAAATATTAAATACTAATTATTTTCTTTTATAACATTTTATAAATCAATATTGTATTTCATAACATTATTATTAGTGAAGTTAACTATATTAAATATTTTTTTAAACCTACGCTTAGTAAAAATTATTGTTAAATCGGTTTAAAGTGTTTTTTCTAATCTTTCTTATATTAACGTTAAGCTAATTATTCTTATTCATATTCAATATTCAAAAGTTGTTTAAATTCCAAATATGAATGAAATTACTAACATTGTTTGTTCTCTGGAAAAAATAATCATCTTAAATTTTATTTATTTAGGAACATTTTAAATATAATTATTTTGGAAATCACCAATCAATAGTAAATGGAAATTACTCAAATGGAAATAGCTATCTCCAATATGATAGATTCTCGTATTTTCGCTTCTATTGAAATACATTCACTGTTAAAGTTTTGAGATGGAATAGTTTTACAAATTAGAAATCTTTCTCGCCACTAGGTATTTTTGAAAATGTAATTATGTTTCAATCATAAGAAAAAATACTGTCCCGTTGAATTAAAGTTGATTGTTCGATAGGCACATTTAAATTTCATTTAAGAACTTTAGGCTTAAACTTAACCAAGTGCACAGTGATTTTATAGACTTTTTTTTTCCAAATCCTTAGCTTTCTTTAACATGTTTGTTTCAAACAAAAAGCCGATTTAAAAATAAACCAAAGTGAGTTATTAGTGAGATTATAATATTGTGAATAAAATGCGTTTTTCCATTTCTTATAAATCTATTATACTTTTAGTGATCATCAAATAGATTTATTTTTTATGAATCAATAATTTCAATAATCGTATATAGAGGAAACCTCTTTGAAAGTCCTAAGAAACGTTTTGAAAACTTTCTATTGGACTTAATTATGTGATAAATAAAGCAATTCCTTCTCAAATTTTACTCTAAAAATTTTAAATTTACAAACTTATTAAAATAAGAACACGCAAAATAGCCCTAGTGTAAAATATAAAAAATATTATACATTTATTTTAAATATTTGATAACCAAATATTAAGACATCTATACATCGTTTCACTTATTTTGGCTTTAATGAGTGCACGAAGGTGTTTACAATCTTGTTTTATATATAATTTGAAAGAGATATTTAATTCTTAAAAATCTTAAGCAAAGGAAAATGTGAACAAATCTACTGTAGAAATAAGTACTGTTATTGCATTACTCCATTTTTGATACCTTAATTTACACCTTAGTAGCAGCACTGTAATTTTAAACAGATTACGCCGAGAGGTGTTTCCAGTGTCGTTAAAAAGATTAACGACCATGAGAGATAACACATTCTTACATAAAACTCATCAAACCTTAACAACAGAGAATGAAGTTGTCATAAAATTTGACAGGTCCATGCTGCAGTCGGTATAAAAAAAATATCTTACGTGTCGTAAGGAGGGCCTTGTTATATCCACAGGCGATTGTTTTCTTGCCTCATCCTAACTTTTTAGCTCCTCCCCTTCCCCTCTTTTCATTCTTTCTCTCTCTCCCTTCCCCTTATTTCCTACGTCCCTCACACGTCTAATTAGCCTGCACACGAAGCTAAACCGAAATAACTTAATTTAAAAATAAGACCAAAAAATCGTAAAAAAATAATAGCATGCATAATAATTTTCTTCACGTATCTGATAAAGATGATATCTTTTATATACAAAGGGTCTATACCCCCTTTTCCCTTATTCCCCCTCTTCAAACTACCTTATCCCCCCTTACGAGCTCCTTAAAAAAATTAGAGCCTTCTTAGATAGATTACTTTTATACCAGAGAAGAAATAGAAGAATGGAATGGGGAAAAAAGGTCTGAAATAATACAAATATAGCTTTATGATACGTTTTTATCATTTGAAGGGTTTATTTTTCATACACCTTTTATCCGTGTGGGAGAAAATGTGATACGTTCGGTAGCGAGTATAAAGAATCTAATTTGTCACCATCAAGAATAATTTAAAACACATTTGTCATCTAGTTTGTTCTTACTATTTGCAATTCAAAATATTTATTATTTTTGTACACGTAATATCTTTGAGACTCTTAAATAAAGGGATATAATTATCTTGATTTTATACTTTATAAAAATAATAATTCACAAGCAAATAACTAATCTGGTAGTTTTTAGAGTTGTTAACTATAACTGGTAATTTTTAGAATAGTTGGTGAAATTTCTTCTAAATTTGATTCAACAAAAGAATAACGACAATCTTTTGGACATAAGGAGCTAGGTGTCAATCTCATCTTGTTTTTTTACCAGTGATAGGAAGGTCTGGGGTCGAATCCATATCAGGTGTACTAAGGTGATTATTACTAAATATTTTCCCCCGCTTCCTCCATTAAAATTTGGATGCATTTACTCTTAATATACCTTCATCCATTTTACCCCCATCAGTGTGAATATGTGGATAGCCAGAAGGTGTGTTGAGACGTAAATAACGATCAAACGAAACTAACAAGACTAGAACTAACCATTCATTGTCCTTTAAAGTTTGTTGTTTCTATACAACATTGTGCTTAATTATGCGTCCATAAACTAGTTTATTAATGGGATGGGTAAAAAAAAGTTCTAAATTAACACGCATGCGCCTTAGAGTTTCTTATCGCGTCAGCCCTTGCAGATGTCCAACCAATGTGCTAGAGTTTATTTGAATAGCGACTATAGAAATATAATTAATAAAATAATAGATAGGTGTAAATTACAGCATAAAAAACGTACACACCTATTTATATAATAAATTGAATATATTTATTATCATTTAACTATAATATTTTGTAAGCAATAGAATATATTTAAGGTTTTTAATTACAAGCTATATATTTTCAAGTGAACTCAAATCTTTGATTGTAATTAATACTGTCTCTTTTAACTAAGAAATTTTTTGTGGTTTTATTTGTTTGAATATGTTTAAAAAATTAATGGAAAAGAATATAAATACGATGCATACAATATAAATGTGTTCTCCGCTTATTCCTTATAACCTCTCAAGCTTAATGTAATTATTTAAGCTTGCGTTTTCCATTTTAATATCAGCATTTTCTAAAAAAAAATTAATAGTTAAGAAATACACAAGAAAGGTTATTATGGAAGGGCTAATATATTTAACTCCTGTACTTATTTTCAAATATTTAACCAAAGGTTTTATAGATAAATCTTTATAGATTTGATCATAAATATTTTTTCTAAATTTAATAATGAGAGAATTCGATTTTTAAAACCTTAGTGTTAAATAAAACAGAATCAAATCAAAATATTTGCGAGTTTTTGTTGATTAACAAAAAATTGAATTATTGGCATATTTATAATTGATTAATAAAATCGTCTATTTTAATCCCAAGACCCACGCTCAGCTAAATTTTGACGCATGAATTAATATTATTGTTTCCTTTGGAATAAATATTGTTTTAAAATTTGAAAATATTGTTATTTTAAAATTAATAATAATTAATATTTATCAGTTAATAAATTGAATTTTAATTATATTGAACATAAGGAAGATAAAATTAATAATAAATGTAAATAAAACAAGTCGAATCTGAACAAAAAAGAAACAAAAAAAATATTACTAATACATTGAAAATACGAAACTCTTTAAAAGAAAAGAATAAAATAAGAAAAGAAGGGAAAATAATTGATATTGTGGAGGTGCGCTTGTGTAAGGAAGGAACATAAAAAAATGTTAAGTGAGAAAGCTATGAAAAGGTCATTAGGATGAGAAAAAAATGGTTGACGCATGAAAGTGAAGAACAACTAACGATTTAAGTTGGTGTTTGGTAGCGTGGAAAAGTTGTCAGAAAAAGGGGTTGGGGGAGACCTATTTTCAAATTTTAATAGCATCTCCCCTCTCAATATCTAAACTTTCTCTCCACCTTTCTAAAAAGTTTTTGACAAGAGCTTCGTCACAATGCCACAGGAACGCCGGATGGAAATTTACGCTAAGTTTGAGAATGTCACCATGGAAAAAAGAAGATGAAAATCAATCAGGTGATAAAAAATAAGTTAAAAATAATACAAACAAAAAATAGGGTTGATAGTGTTTTTAATTTTTAAAACAAACAATTAAATCATTCAATTAAATTGAGCTCTATGTAAGTATATTTTAATATAAATCAATAAAATAACATATTTATGGTATATGGTATATGCTATTTACGAGCAATCATAATCTTCTAAATTTAAACCATGAATAAATACAAGGCCAAATAAAATTGCAAAGCTCAGCTTTTGATTAAATTGATTAAATATTCATAACCATACAGTTAGTACATTAAAAACTATATTTCTTACTAAAAGACGAACTTATTAAGAGATCCACCCCATATACAAATGTATTTAGTCTACTGAAGATATATATCATTAACAAAGTGGGATATATGATAGTTTTATATGAGCTATAAAGTATATATAAGCTTGTATGGTAAGAATCTATTTATTCATAACTTATACAATTTGGTCTATTTGTGAGAATTGCTTGTAGAAATCTTCTCGGAAACAATTATACATATAAGGTCCCTGAAATTAATTGAATGGTTAAAATAGGAAAGGAAATTTAAGTTTAAATTTTAATGGTGCCGTGTAGGTGCAAGCGTTAGGATTGGGGCGTAAGCACTGTTTATGTAGAAACCGAAGAGGGGACGTATCATAAGGAGCATTAACAAGCATTCTAGTGGGGTGAACTACCCATTTCAATTAATGAGTTGCTCCAAACTTAGATGTAACCTGGGAAATTGGTTTAGTTTAAGATACATGTAAGCAAGACACTTTTATACATATTTTATTACAACACGTTATTTATTTTATTTTTATTTATTTGAAATATTTAACGTGCACTTTATGAAATGACTGATTATATCAGCACACGAGAGTTTTGTGAGCGAGTAAGAAAGGGCCTACCAATTTTGCCAGGAAAGTTATTTTCCCATAACTTACAGGGTTCTTTTATATGCTATAATTAATCGACATGGGGCCAACGGCTTTACCTTTCCTCCGAAGCGGGCTGTGTTACGGATTTTTATCCTTTAAGAACAGTCCGTCAGATTTGAACCTATGGACATCGAGTACTGTGGCGAGAACTTTACTCCAAGAATACCAAGTTTGACTAACGTGATTTAAAAATATAACTAATCTAAGACAGCAACTCTTAGCACTAAACATCTAAACCTAACTCCAGGAATGTCAGTATCTTGGTAGAAATAATTCACATACCAGTAACTAATTATTTTAGTCAACCCTTGGGGGGTTTAAACAGGCTATCCTAGATTTAGAATCAACCTTTTCAAACCAATGGACGTTGCTTGTACGCCATGAAATAAGACCTAAAAGGCCCGCAAAGAGATCCCTGGCTGCCCCCAAACTCCAACCCCCTTCAACCCCCTTCGTACAACTCGACGTACCGTTCTCACCGCTCACAAAAGTTTCCCCAAACTTCTGAGTCATCATCTCGTTATTGGGGGACAAAGGGCTGAGAAACCGAAAATTATAGCACCCCTACCACCCACTCATCCCTTCTCACCATCCTTTCATGATCACACAAACTACGGTTCTATTTAGACCCCTTTTTTTTCACCCTGATGAAGCACCCTTGTAAGAAATTAAGGGATTCAGGAAAATATGACGGTGTTGTTAAGATAAATGGACAAGCACTTTCAGTACAATAGTTTTAATAATGATGTCACTATATAAAATTGATGTGTAATACTGTGTGTCTATATATATATATATATATATATATATTATATTTCACACATGTCTGTAGTTAGAGTAGGGGTTAGAACTTTGTTTCGACTCCAGTCTGAGCTGATAAATATATTTAAGTTTTAATGTTCGTCTTGTTATCTAACTAGTAAGCAGATTGTCACTTGGGTAAGGAGTGTATTATTGTGCAAAATCTAATGTTAAGTTAGTTTGTAAGTCGTGTGCCTAAAAAAATTGATTGATAAAGAAATCCCGCATTAAATTTCCTTAAAGAAAATATAAAATAAATGGTATGACAATCTCTCAAATTGTTTCATATATCGAATTAAAGCTTGGAATAAAATTTTCAAAAATAGGTTCGTAGTAAACTAAACATAAGAATGTTTTTCTTAAAATAACCAGAATATCGTGATAAGTGATCACTGAACAAAGGAATGAAAGTCATCCGTCTGTATACCTTCTTCAGTCGTCTACCAGAAAAGTTCCAAGCAAAATTGGAAGGAAACACACAGTTTTTTTACAAAGAGTAATTGTACTGTACACGTAATTGTGGTTCAGTGAGTGAACGTAGGCTTAAGTCATATTTCCCACTGATTCCGTTTACAAAAAGTCCCAAGATCGATTCTCAAGTGGGTGTTCTTTCGGATGGCTCTCCAAGTATGAATTTCACGGTGTTTTTACTTTCTTACATGTCTTTATCCCTCTAGAATTAGATGGGTCATGACGTTTACTGTTATCATCATATCATATTAGTTGATATTAAAATGATTATTCTTGTTCATTGGTGTGTGCGTCTCTACTTGCAGCTGAAGCCAAAACGGTTGAATGGATTTAGTTCAAACTTGATGTAGATGTTATATGGTCGTTTCAAGAGAATTAATTATGATTTGGATTACATCTCTAAAGTTAGAGATAGTTTAGTTAAGACACGTATTTTTGATAATTCTAAACTTTTTTTAAAAGATGCTTTACTGACTTTGTTCAAATTGTTTATATGGGAAGTGTTTAAATAATATATTAAGTAAACTAATTTGTAAGAGGAAAATGCCATGATAATTTTTTTCAAAATAGATATGTAGGGAATAATTTGTATAATACAAAGCGATGTACGTTTGAAAAAAATAGATTATAAAAGTGTCACTTTGTGTACAAATGATTGATTTTGATAATTTAATTTTTATCTATAGCCTTTACAATTCTGTCCAAAATATATATCTGGGGAATGTTTTATACTGTAATTAATACTGTGTTGATTTTCAAGGAAAATTTTAAGGTAGTTTACTTACAATGATTTATAAAAATTTGAAATTTACCAAAAGGAGAGTAAGTAGGGTATTTTTATTTATTTAATTAGACTTTCACTCTGCTATAGGTGTATTTGATCAAAGCAACTTAAGACGGTGATATGAATAGTATATAATATTGGTGAAAGCAGTAGTAGTTTTTCAAATATCGTATATTATTTAAAATTAGAAAGAGGGCCTAAAGTTCATACAAAGTAAATGTTAGAGCTGAGCAAGAGGAACTTGTCCGCTGATACCACACATTACATATTACGTATATTAATCACAACTTGTGAATGTGTGGAATGCCAGGCCTCCACCATGGTTCGTATCCCACGTTAAACTGTAGGTCCTCCATTTCATCTCACAATCACACTACCATTACACATTAGCGTAGGTGCGTATAAGCCGAACGGGTTGTAAGATATGTTGCTAATATTAATAATAATAATACTATATTATTATTGGTAGGATGTGAAAAAAAAGAAAAATATCAGTTAGAAGCCATTTTTCAGTTGAATAGTAGATGTGATTAGATCTTGTCTGTATGGCAGTATTTTGGTTATTTAGCAATATTTTGCCATTAAGCCCTTTTCTTATTTTTTTTAAAATAGGTATCTCTTCTATTTACAAAAGTGTATCCTGTATCAGGTAAAAACGTGTTAGGAGTATTATATTGTTCGATTTTATATCTTCTAAAGTTATTATTTATAGAAATACTTTTTACAGTTTTAATATTATCAGTAGTAATTGTACGCTTAAGTGTCAGTGTTTTAGCTATCCAGGACTTAATTTAGTTTGGGTGGGTATCGGGGAGCTATCACACTTTCTAAACTCCCTTAACAGGGGGGTTTTGGGGGCTCAACCCCCCCTCCTGAAATTTAATGACCAAAATAGTTATGGTTTATATTTTATGGTTTAAAAAATATCAAAATTAAGATACAAGTACAAAATAGAGGGCTGTGTTGCCATAAAAAAACTTCAGAAAGCTTCTAAATGTGTTTAGTATTTAGAATTTGACCTAGCCTTCAGCAGTTAGGGGGATATGCTGCTATAAAAAACACATTAGATATCCAAACAAGATGAGCTAAACGCCTCATTCCATGTAGCACCCACTAGCCATATTTATTTGGTATTGAGTCTACCTATTCGGGATATCCGCATATTTACGCTAATTAGGTAGAGTAAAGAAAGAAAGAGATAAGAGTAAATGTACATTCATTTAAATGAAGGGAGAGTAGGAAAGAAATGAGGTGATAACACTCTCAGTACAGCCAACTGGGATTCGAATCCTGCTCTTCACATCATTGACAATAAAGTCTAATGCGATAGTGATGCCCTAAACCACGCAACCACTGGTTCGAGTCTCAGAATACTTTATATTACATGATGACATTACAGTATTTCCTTGTGACAATAAATTTGACTTTCATTCCAGGAAAATATTTGTTAGCAAATGCGGTTTGATGGTTAGCGTGTTTGTATATCCTAAATAATTCTTGCAGTCAACTATTCGCGGAATCAATTCGAGGTCTTACATTTTTTTTTTTCTTATTAAGTAGGATTTTAGGTCAAGTCTACTATCTTTTCACATTCAATTAAAGGGTAGAAGAATAGCGAATACATGAAATATTCTCTTTTTGAAAAAATTAATAAAAGGGATGCAAATAAATATATGCATTTATACTCATTTATTGATGTTCTCTTTTTTTCTAAAAGGTGGCTGTCTAACCTTGATGGATTACACATTGTACCTATCTTATAATCTATGTCATAGTGGAAACGCGGAAAGAAAGCTTGCAACCTCTCAGGGTAGATGGAGTGTATATCACCTAGAATGCACTGAGGGAAAATAGAACATACCAAAATGAGCTGCGTTGTAACCCAGTGTTAAGTTTGTGCAAAAGACAGGTTTCTATTAGAATAGCATTTCATAACCTATAAAATTAATGGTACGGTGCACCGCAAAAATTTTATCTCTATTTAATTTAAAAATAGGGTCAGCTACTAAAAACTCGTAATATTTGTGAAACAAAATAATATATAAGTTCTTATATTGTTAGACAAAGACTTCAGCAAAGAGCCCGAATGAAATAATATACACTGTTAAAGAAACATTGAGATAATAGGTTTAGCTCTGTCCACCAAAGAGCATAAAAATCAATTCAATGTCCTCTCTCTCTCTCTATTATACTACTATAAGGCCACATGGCTGACTCAATCACTTACATTAATGTCTATCCACTTCCAGATGAGCTAGAAACTTGAAATTTGGCAAACTTATTTCTTCTAGCCTGTAACCGAAAGGAAAATTCCAAAAAGTTAATTTTTTTGATTTTTAACCCATGAAAATAATTCAATATGGCGGAGAAACTTTAAAGTCAGTGCGGACCTTTCTTTGGAGGTCACTAGTGCGGACCTTTCTTTGGAGGTCTCTCTCTTGTGGCTGAACGGTAAGACCTATCAAAGAACGGCTTTGGAATTACATTAGTTTACATCCACATGTAAAGAAAACTCACAGAAGGCTTAGGGGTGGAGCCCCTATGAGCAAAGCGAGTATACATTATATATATATATATATATAATTTTTTGCTAATAACTCACAATTTGTTGGTTTTATAAAAAAGGTATTTCAAGTAAAATATATTTATTTTTTCAATGATACGTTATTTCTAATATCAAATAGTTGCAAATATATGATCAAAATTTAATATTTATAATAATATTTAATTTTAATATTTATAATATAATATTAGTATTTAAACCTCAACTTCCCCATCACCCCTAAAATAAGACTAGATGAACTTAAAGTATTATTTGTGTGCCCATTCATTATACGCGAATTTTACTAAACTGCGTGTTGTATTGGTAGAACGGGATATTGATTGAAACTTAAACTTTTATCAAGATTTATGGGCTTCCGTCCCCAGCTGAATTCAATAAGATTTGGTTTTATAAGGAGTGTTCTTTAATTCTGGAATAAAATTCTCTTATCTCCCGCATAGGTGGGCACGCAGAGTAAATGTAAGACTCATCTTGTCTAGTATTGTGGTAACGTGTATTTCGTGGTTCGAGTCCCAGCTGGGTGTACTGAGGGTGGTTTTCCTAAATGTTTTTCCACCACACTCCCTATAGGTTATTTTAGGTACACTTCCTCAAAATTCAACCTTTCTAATCCCTAACACATTAGCGTACTTATTACATACGCGTATAACCTGAACGGGTAGTAAGACGCCGTGTTAAAAATATATTTTCATATATTTATATATTTAAAAGTCAAACAATGTGATACTCAGCTATAACTTTTAATAGATAATATCGGTTAAATTATATACCTAATTCTTTTTAAATTAACTGAAAAAAAAAGTGTTCGCCTTCCTAACGTGTTCTTACTTTGCATAGATTAATCCTTTTTTATTTTAAGAAAAGAAAGACTGATGATAGATGTGGAATTTCAAACCCACCTTTGAGTATTCTTATACGGTGTATTGAAACAGATTTTCAGATAAAATATAATTTAAGAGTACCAAAATATCCTTGACTTTTTGAGTTTATTAGGAGTTAACCAGAAGGCTATTGTCTAGGAACCATTGTTCCTTAAGATGTGATGAGAGGGACAAGTTGATAGGGCCAATCTGGGATAACAGTGCATGACGTGTAAAAATGTAATTAAAATATGACAGGTTAATAGTCTTTGATTAAATAACATGACCTTGCAACATCTTTTATTACAATAAAATGAATAGTATTAGTATTTAGTGTTAAATACAGTTTTTAGTCCTAGCATTAACATTAGAAATAGTGTACCTATACGTGACAGAGTATATTAAATATAATATATATGTATATTATATATAGTCAACATGGGAGGTCTTGGGTAAATATGTTCACCTAAAGACCTGATGTTCATAGGTTCAAAACCAGCTGATTCCAATGGATTTTTCTTTAGCGACAAAAATACGTATCACAATGTAGGGTAAGAAGTGCCATAGGTCTTATGATGATTTTGGCATGTGAAGGATCGCTGGGAGGTATGTAAACGTACCTTTATGGCAAAATTGGTGGGCTATTTTGTGCCTGCTCGTAAAATTCACTCTGTTTCCCTAAGAAAACGCCAGGGGTTGGTATTAGGAAGGGCACCCAGCTGTAAAACAGGTCCACCAAAACAAATATGAAAAGTTATTGTGACTTTTCATACATAAAAATATATACTCCGAATTCTAGTATAAGATGTAAGTACCCACTTCGGTCTAACACGCAACTCTCGCGGAAGACTAGACAGCCGATGACGGAGATATGTAGGTTCGAATCTCGGTCGGATGTATTTTCCAAAACGAGTCTTCACTCTCCCTTTACGCAAATGTGGGTACACTTGCTCTAAATATAACCGCCCTAATCCCTAAAACCATTCCCATGATAGTACAAAAGCGTATAACCCTAACCGTTAGTAAGATGGGGTGATAAAAAAAAGTGTATATAAGTAGGAAATATAATATTTAGAGTCTACTAAATATAATACATTTATAGGAATATATTATACGTAGTACCTATGTAAGAACTTGGTTCAAATTGTATTAAATTCTGAGTTACTGTACATCAACAAATAATATTATAAAACTGTTGTACAAATAGGGACCTGGCATGGAGTGTTGCCAGAGTAGGGGCCTAAGTAATATATTTAGCACCGCATCTTACTAACCGTTCGGGTTATACGCTTTAAGTACTAATTACTCTAATGGATTAGGAATTGGGAAGATTGAGTTAGAAGAAGTGAACCCGGATTTGCGTGGAGGGAGGGTTGAAAACCATTTAGGAAAATCCACCCCCAGTTCACCCGACCGAGATTCGAACCTCGATCTCCCCGTCCTCAGCAGGGGGCCTAAGTAGAGCTAGTCTATTTTGACACTGCGTTTTGAGGGAGACGCATTTGCCTTGAAGTTAGAGTAGAAAACAATTTAAAGGAAAAATCAAACCTTAGTACTCCCCGCCAGAATTTAAAGACCAACCTCCCTATCACCGAAAATCCAGGCAACATGAAAGTGGTGTGTTTAACTTAACGACCACTGAAGCTGGTAGGATTTAGTTGAAACTGTATATGTGATAGTTTTTCATCATTTTTGGTTTACACTAGCTATTATGTAGATATCAAAGAAAATAATATTCTTATATAAAGCATAGATTATAAAAAATTGGTCAAATAAGGGACCAAAATTAAGAGAGTAAATCACAGATACTGTTTCAAACAGCTCTGTTTTCCCCGTCAACATGTCACTACTCGACACTGAGCACAAATATACCGTATATATTTAATTAAATATTGTGCCTTCTCATAAATGTGATGATTGTTAAGTCTGAGTTCTATTAATTTTTAGTTTATTAGTCATTAAAAACTGTAAACTTCATTTTTACTTATAATATACAATATAGTCTAAGTTATATTATTTATTTTAGCACCACGTCTTACTACCCGTTCGGGTTATGAGCTTATGTACTAGGTGTACTAATGATTTTAGGGATTATGTAGTTCATACCAAGAGGAAGTGAGGCCACATTTGCGTGGAGGGAGAGTGAAAAATCATTTGAAAAAACTGTTTAACTACACCCAACGGAGATTTGAATCTCAGCCTCCCTGTCATCGACAGTCTAGTCTACTGCGAGAGTGGTGCGTTAGACAGTGCAGCCACCGAGGTGTGTGATAATTATGATCACGTGGTGCCAGTAGAATCATTCAATCTAATTTAAGCCTAATTAACCAGGCCATGACAACCATAGGCACAGTTTCTCTTCTGAAAAAGTACCAGTGATGGCACCGAGAATCAAACCTGGAATCTCTAGATTAGTAGCCAGGAATGTTGACCACAAGACCAAGAGCTAGGTCTTTGAATTTGAATCATTTTAAAGTGTGGAGCGAATAATTTAATTTTAAGATACAAAAAAAAATCAATAATTTAAGCAATAAAAGGGTTCAATATCCACTAGTTTTGGAGTTCATTTCATCTCTTTTATGAAGCGACACAGAAGCTTCGTGAATACCCCTCCTCCCTCCAACCTATTTTTTTTTCACCTGGCACTGGCCCCGAATGTCCACTACGCTCATCCAGATGAGTGGCCCCGGAACGCTCCGAATTGGCCGTAGCGGAACTGCACAATCCAATTTGGGGGCAGCGGAGTGCAGATTAGACGGTCATTACGGCCCCTGGGAGGTTGGACCATCAGGGAGGTGGGAGGGAGGAGGTCAGAGGGCACAGTGTTTGAACAGGCACAAGCCCTGGGGATCGAACGATTGCAGGGGAGGAGGGATAAGGGTAGTGTGCTAACAAGCAGAAGGAGGACACCTGACGCAGGATTCATTTTGGAGGATACTTGGGTTTTAGGTAGATTATTCATTCCCAGATTTTCGGGTACGGTCACCGAAATAAGATTTATGTCCTGGACTGATTTTATATTCGAGTTGTTAAGTGAATAAATTATATTTGAAATGTATATGGAATAGATAAAAATGTTAAAACCAAATCGTTTGCTAGAAAGTTGAATATAAAATCAATTAAGGATACATAACTACACCTTATAATAATCAGTAAGTATTATTTCTCAAACATTCTGAAAAAATTTGTATCTAACTACGCGTAAGCTAGTTCATTGATTGAATCCTCTATAACCCATCGCTTTTCATTATTATTATTAGCACCGCGTCTTACTACCCGTTCGGGTTATATGCACTTACACTAATGTGTAATGGTAGGCTGATTGTGAGATGAAATGAAGGACCTAAAGTTTAACGTGGAATCCGAACCACGGTGGAGGCCTGGCATTCCCCACATTTACAAGATGTAATCAGATAAATCTGTGCCAGGACCGAGGATTGAACCCCGGCCGCCAGCACAGAAGTCTGACACCTTGCCCCTAAACCGCCAGGTCACCCTTCTTTTCATAATTACATCACTACATTTCATAAACTTTTTTTTTGCGCCGAGTCTTACTACCCGTTTGGTTTATACGCTTATGTACTGATTATGCTAATGATTATAGGGATAAAGGGGAAGGTATATTTAAAGGGGGTGTACCTGCATTTGCGTGAAGAGATAGTGTAAACATATTTTGGAAAAAAAAAACTCAGAACACCTAACCGAGAGTCGAACCTTGACCTCCTCGTCTTCGTAATTCTAGTCTACTGCAAAAGTGATGCGTTAAATCATGCGGTGATTGAAAAGGGTACCTAGTTTATTGAAATTGCTCAAAATAACAGAGATAAAACTATGATCATAGGGTGTATTATACATCAATACAATTCTAACTACCATCTCCAGTTCTTATCAGTACTTCTTATTTTAAATTTTAGCGTGGCTTTCCGTCAAAGTTACAAGAAAGATATCGTATTTTTATAATCGTTGACAAAAGATAAACGCATAAAGCTTGATTCACAACTTCACTGAAAATTGAGAGCCAAACATGTTCAAGTAGCGTGTCAAGTTACACTTTCGCAAGGATGTATGTTGACCCGTGATGCTTTGCGACGCAAACTTAAGGTGTGAATGTCGGGAATGTGAGAAAAGTTCAGTATATTTTTCAGGATTTATATACAAATAGTTTGTTGGTCAAATTAAATCAAATATTGCTCCAGTACAAACAAATATTTTAATTTTATTAACATGGCAATATCAACAGTAGATGAATATCCATCGAGGGTGTCATGGTATTTCATGATAACTTTCTCTCTTCATTTAAAAAGTTTCTCATCTAATGCCACTATTTTCTTTGCAGATATTCAATAATGTAGATATTTTCAAGTAAATAAAATTAAACTTTATATTTTCATAGAATCAATACTTGGTCTATTTTGATTTAAAAAAATACAATTAAAAATGAATAAAAGACCAACTTTTCTCGAGTTCCCTGTAACCCCCATCTTTTAAAACATCTGATGAATAACCAATTTTATTTTCTAGTGAGTACACTATATATCTGTTGGATTACACAACAGATTTTAACATTCTTGTCTAAAAATAAAGTATAATAATGGTTAAAATTTTCGACCTCAAGATTGTGATTAATATTTAAGTAGTATGTGTCCGTGAACCCAAAAATTGGTTTCCACAATATTATGTCCTTACCTGGCAAAGTATCTTAAAGTGTTTGGTAGAATTGATTCAAACTTGATATTCTATGGCGATACCTTCAAAAAGTGTGTTTATATATATTTTGACTCTAGTACTTTAATTAAGGGTAATTTGATGATGATTGATATTTAAATTACAATTTTTCAAAAGTAATATCCAACGATTTTGTTTGAAATGGATTCATAGGAATTATTTGACCTCTCAAATGAATGTGTAATCTTGGTTTTTGAAAATAAAAATCGTAAAATGAAAGTTTATATGAATGATTTTAAAAATCTGAATTATTTCGAAAATGTATTTAATAAGTTTGTTTAAAATGTATATCTACTGTGTGTTTGACCTTCCAAATAAAATTGTATACTTTTCCCTCAGTAAAAATTAATTTCTAGCTAGTTTATTGTTGATTTCTTTATTAAAAAATCGAACTATTTAAAAATTATTGTATGTATGTTCTTTTGCAGTAGAATAGACTGATTAGTACGTTTATTAATCTGTAATTTCTATATTACTCAGTCTTATAATATATTATTAATAACTAGCTATTTATTGCGGCTGCAATCACCAAGTATACTAAGCAACATGTTCTAAATGTATACAAATAATTAATATATATGTTTATTTAAAACAAATTGAGCAGTGTCATAGTTTGAATCCATAGAACTGATATTTTCATAACAACAACAATATCCATAAGTGGGTGATGCCCTTAAAGTAGGATGGAAGGGAATGGGTATTATTAAGGTCAGTATTTTTTGCAGAATTTATTAAAAAAAATGTTTTGGTTAAAATAAATAAAAATTGTATTTTAGTAAATGCATTTAGTTTGATTTTGTACATATTTTAATATCAATAGCGCTTGAATATTTGTCATGAGCATAGCAGCATTTGATGATAAACTTTTTAAATGAAGATAAAAATCTATCATCAAATATCATGATGACCATAACAAAATAATATTCAATAACAATTGAAGTTACTATAAAATCAAGCCAAACGCATTTAATGAAGCAGTATTTAATATCATGTGTATACAAATATATATAAAAATATTGGCCTTAACTCTCGTTCTTTTCCAGTTTACCTTGAAGGAATGATACTCCAGCTAAATTTTTCTGAGCTGTTCGTAGTTCTAGTATGGTTCCAAGAGACTACTGCTGTGGTATTTTTCACACAACCAAATCCTTGGGGACATTAGAAGGAAGAGAAACTACTCGGCAGGATTTATAGGATGAACAAGCTCTTATTTTTACAAACTGACCAATCAACGTACCCACGCTAAGGTCACACGTATGTTCCTGCTATCCTGTTAGAGTTCGTGTTAAGATACCAGGTCAAATTTGCGTTACGTGGAAACTTTACTTACAGAGTGATCAAATTACTAGTACACCACCTTATATCAGTTGTTAGCGCATCTGCTTATTGAATTAAGGCTCCCGTGTTCGATTGTAGGCATTGCCGGAACATGAATTTTTGGTGAATTTAGCTTTTGCCTTTTCACAGGGAGTAGCTAATGTCTGAAGGTCTAGGTGTTGTGAATGCTCCAGTATAGTTTAGTTTAAATGTAGTAATTTATTTACCCAGACACAATAAGTAGAATCACGAAACATTTGGCGCCATAAGTTTACTAAGCAGGAGAATGGAAATTATATAAAAAGTAGGTGCGGTTAAAAGTACGTACTCAGTGAATTTTTGATAAAATTAAAATATATCAATTTTATTACAAATTAAAACACATGATTTGTAAGTATATATAATATTCTATAATGTATATAAAATTATAATATTCTTTATTGCTAGTAAAATTATTCAAAGTTTTAGAATTAAAATAAATGGTAGAAAATTAAGTTTGAAATTATCATATCAAATGCGTAATCTTAACCGACATGTCAGGTAAGAGTGTGCATTAGCTCAAACTGCTACTTCATTTTCGATTTCAGTGGATGTAGATATACTTTTCTTGAACTCTGAAGGCTGTTTTATAAAACATCTACTAGTAATTCCTTTATTCTTTATTTGTATTCTCCTACTCAAATTCGTTCTTCATTCTTTCTCTCTTTCTCCTTTTTTCTTTAAATTTCTGTGTCATTAGGTTCTTATGGGGAGAACTAGATAAAACAGGAGATACTTGACCCTTTCTTTTCTTTTTATTCCCGTTGAAGGAGGCTTTTGGAAGGCGTAAAATGTCTGCGAGGGTTATTTTATGAATTGGGGATTTTTATGAAGTTTTATAGGTGTGATATCAGTATGAGGTGTTGTTTTAGGTGACATTAGGCCTATATATGTCTCTTCTGGTAGATCAGAATTTACACACATTGATAAGAAGCATTAGTAGGATCTTCAGAGCTATGCTGCACTCTACCTCCATCCAATACTCCAGTTTATCAGCCAGTCTATGAGTGACTTCAGAAGCCAAAATATCTTAATCAGTAAAAATGTAGGGATTAAAGGGGTAGATCCCAGTTGCTCTAACTGCCTGTACATCTCCATCTATAGTTGATAGCCTCATATATGCAGGGATGAACAAACCATCAAGTTGATGTGTCGTTACCATTATTACTTGATGTGAAGTAAGACACTTGTCTAATTCTTGATCATACACTGCCTTTAAAGGAGAGAAAACCACACGGTTTAATGGCTGTATCGCGTGGTTTGCATGTGGTGGTAGAGAGAACAATGTTATGAAATTTTCTCAGCAGAATAGAACGGCAGGTAAAGAACAATGAGTCAAGTGGTTAACCAATATAAGAAGAAATAGATCATTTTCAATGGGCTTCACTTGCTTGACAAAATGTTGTAACCATTCAATAAAAATGTCTGTTATAATGTAGTCTGAATCCGATACTTGAGGTAAGGTTCTGAGAGGAGCATATGCATACATTTCTAGATTCTTTCGTTTTCTTGCAAATATCAGGGCTAGTGGAACGACTGATCAACAGCACTGACACAGCAAACTGCAGATGATATTTAATCTCTATCAGCTGCAGATATGTTCCTAACAGATTTTTTTTAACCTTCTTTGCATACAATTTTTATGTTCGGTGTGATACGGTCGACATTCCTGTTCCGTACATATTGAATATACGATGAAGTTCAAATTTTGTATCATCCAACACTATCTTCAGATTATTAAAACAAATATTGACTTGAGTTTGATTGAACACCATAGCACAACCAACACTGCACTGTTGAGGAGAATGAATGGACAAAACCTGACGTTTATAAAAAACTGTAACCCAATCCTTACCTGCAACACATTTTAGACGTTAAACCTCTTACCAACATCTTGAACCTCTGCAAATTCACTTTCTAGTTGCATTTATTACTTCTTAGTTAATCCAATAAATATCTTTCTTAAAATATTTTACATGGTCAGCCGGCTCCTTCTCTTTCCCTGGATTAAAATCCGCTTTATAACGGCCCAAATAAGAGACTTAAGTACTCTGAAATAATATGATGAGTTAAAATTTACATTGAATATAAAAATATATGTAGAATTTTTTCTATAAATATATGGCAAACATACTCACACACATAAAAGCTATTTTTTAAGTTTATTAAAATAAATAAAATACAAACTGGTTGATCTCTTGAGTTTGCATTTGTTCACTTCTAAAATGTGTTGCTTTATAAGAAAATCATAAAATACGAGTTATTTAAGTAAACAGCCAAAATAATAAACGGTACACAACTTACAATTTTAATTCTTTTTTGTAAAATAAATTCACTTAATTCTGTTATAAGCAGGCGTGAAAACAAGTTTTATTTCGCTCTTTCAAGTATACTTTCCCCTCGTTTAAAGATACCCGAGACAAAAATAAAACAATCAAGTTTGTAAAAAAAGTTATGTAATATAATACTAGTTTAAAATAAATTAAAGGTATAGGCACATGTGTCTAGAAATAATGTATTTTTCAATTCTTAGGAGATGGGGTGCAAGAGTGCGCACCCTTATTCGCTTTGGTCTTAGTCAGTAAAACCGTCGATAGATAACAATACGTGCTACGAATACCACTGATGAATAGTCCACTAGAACCACCACGAAACAGAGTACAATATTATATATATATATATATGGTTATAGTGAACTATTCATAAGTGGTATTCATAGCACGTAGTGCTATCTATCGACGGTTTTACTGACTAAGACCAAAGCGAATAAGGGTGCGAACTCTTGCACCCCATCCAATCTCCTAAGAATTGAAAAATACATTATTTCTAGACACATGTGCCTATACCTTTAATTTAGTTTAAACTAGTATTATATTACATAACTTTTTTTTACAAACTTATATATCATTGTACTCTATGTTTCGTGGGGTTCAAGAGGACTATTCATCTAATATATACGGTCTAAATTTAACGTGGAAGCTACATTTTATAGATTCATCTTTTCTCTAAGTCATTCAAAGTTTAGGTTTTAAAAAATACAAATCAAACTCGAATCCATATTATTTGTTTTGAATAGAACAAAAGTTTTATTGTATATAGTTGGAAATATAGGCCGTTTTGGATTAGCTTTATTTCTGTATTTATAAACGTAGTATGCCAATGGTCTTTTCCGGTCAGTAAACAAAATAGGCGAATCTATTTTTTTGTACCCCTGATAAAATTTCTAAGCAGAAGCCACTCCTCTATTGGATTTTTTAATAAAACTACTCGTATATGACCAAAGTTATGTTATGTATATGATTTTTTTGTAATCCCTTCCAGGCGAATAGTTATGGAAGGAAAACTTTGTGAAGGTAGGCCTTATACTATTTACATGCGATGCAAGTAGAACAGTTCAGTTCGTATGTAAAGCTAAGCCTTTCCGGACCAACAGTTTTCAATGTGCAAGCTCGGCTTCCTTTCAAACGTGGGGGCCAGCCAGTTGATCGCAGCTACGGCGCTGCCAAGCGGCAAAAGAGTGAATCTGTGCTAGGAGCATGAAAGGCATGGCGAGCTCAGGAGGGGGGAAGTGGGGGGGGGG
>CABFVX010001669.1:44421-67135 GCA_902151425.1 Timema shepardi | reverse complement strand
GGTAGTCTCAGTGCACGCGTGCGCAGTGGAGCGTACAAAGTTTTCTACAGTAATGAGTACCTCCTACATACACTAGAATAACTTTTTTAACACTTTAGTTTGTTTAATAAACTTTTAAAAAAAAATTATTCTAAACTAGGAGCGTTTTTATTTTTTTATAACTTTTATATAATTAGTATACAGATAATGATATTGTCATCTAGTATAAACTATAAGGTGACCTGGTGGTCTAGGGGTAGGTTGTCAGACTTCTGTGCTGAAAGTCCGGGGTTCAATCTTCGGTCCCGGCACAGATTTATCTGATTACCAAACCCTTCCTTCACCTCTGACAAGACGTGTATTAATCACAACTTGTGAATGTGTGGAATATTCGGATCCCACGTTAAACTGTAGGTCCCTCATTTAATCTCACAATCACCCTACCATTACACATTAGCGTAAGTGCTGAATGGGTAGTAAGACGCGGTAATAATAATATCTTTAAGATACTATATTATTTTATAATACTCTTAATAATATATTTCGATAACCTATTCAAGCTTATTCCTATAGTCTCAATTAACAGCTCCCACATTAGACATTAAGGTAAGTCTTATATTAGACTTTGTTTCTACTCAACGTCAAGGAACGAAACCATTGGACACAATGTATTATGGTTAGCTATAGTAGAATTTTATTAAGAGCAAACTGTTAGAAAATAGAATCATGTTTACTTTTCAGTTAAAAATGATACATTTTTATTAAATTATCAGTGTTATTTTCAGTTAAGTGTCGTGATGTAATGCAAGGGTAGCCAGACATGGTTAAACCACCACCTTTTATATGTTCGCATCACTTGGTAGAACTCTAAACGGAGTAACATTCCTACTTAGATCGAATAACGGCATAGTGGTTGAGAACATATTATCACAGTTACAGTTATTGCATGCTCCGTTTACATCACCAACATTCTAATGCAGGCATCGGGTTATTTTATAATTAATGATAGTATCTACCAAAAATTACAGCTACAGATCATATGACTTGACAGATTAATAACTCACTCTTCCTACTCTAATTGTTTATAGATTTGGGTCGTCTGAACGGGTAGTAAGACGTGGTGAATGGTGTGTTTTTTTCACCACCTGTTCAGGTTATAATAATTTATGATACATATGAGGAACTAAGTATTTTAAAAGAAATCTTCTTGCATTTGCGTGAAAGGATGGTGGGAAAACACTAAAGAAAAACCACCCTTAGTAGACCCGAGCGGGATACAAACTCCAACCTCAGTATCATGCAGTCAAACACAAGATTTAGACAAATCAGCCACTGAATCTGCTTGCACCAAATACAACCTGATAATAATCATCATATATACCCATCTAAAAAAATATTAAACTATTTCATAAAGATATATTTTATGAAAGTTAATTGAGGTTAATTTTAAACTATAGCAAGTTAATAATTAGTTAAAATTCCCTTATTAATAGAATTGTAAATTTTTCAGTTAATATGGTTAAAATTACTTTAGTAGGTTAATAATTAGTTTAGATTCATTTATTTTTTTAATTCTAAATATTTCGGTTGAAATGGTTAGAATCACATTAATATAATTTTTTGTTTAGCCTCCACTTTTGAATAAGATGCGCTTTAAAACTTAATCTTGTACATCAAAATATAATTAAATATCTAATAGTCTTGTAAATATGTACTCTACATTTAAATCAACGTTTTAATGTTTGGCTGGATTCAATAATTCAATACTCTTTCTGGAACCTTAAATTTTCAGTAGATACTCAGTACAAATTGCTTTACTATACATACACAGTAATTATGGAAAAGAATGTACTTGGCGTAAGGTGAATTTCAAAATAAATATAAATATCAAGTGTCAAAAATTATAAATCATGGACTAAGTTTGTTAACCGAACAAAAGTACACGTGGTAGTTTTATATTATCGTTGTAACTTTAAAACTATACTCTTTTTTTTACTCTCAAAACTTTTAGAACTAGGTTAGAGAAGATTAGTTCGCCTGAGACATAGACTAGCCGGCATTAAACTCAAGTAGAAGAGGTTGCCAGCCGTGACGGGTTATGGACGAGAACTAGGGGGTTCACATTAAGGCGAATCCTTATGCTTACAATTAAAATCACGCATATGTCCTTAATTTCGTGGAAGTTTTGGATAGTCTTAACAGGTATATGTGAATAGCCCTGAAAATAGGATACTTAAAACAAATTACTTAGACGAACTCTAACATAAAATCAAATTTAAGATCCTACTAAAAAATCTTCTCTGCGCTTTATTTCTTGATATATTTTTCAAAATCCGACACACACTCGTAAATGACCCACCCAATCCATGTAGGCCATAACAAAAACTAAAAATTGCAGCTGAAAAGCAATCTAAGATTTCGCTGACTCCCCCAGTTATGTATTTGCTCTCACAAGAGTCATTCTTGCACGTAAGGATTACAGAGCTGCTGACATGCCAGTACAAATTGCAAGGGTCTACGGCAGGTTGCACCACAATCAATTGCTTCCAGGCCGGTTGGCGATACCTACTCATACAGCTTTGACTCATGCGAAGAAAACAGCCTTAACTCCACTATTAAAAAAATATAGTTTCTGTTTTTAAAAATAATACATACTTTCGATAAAAAGATTTTTTTTTTAATATAGATGAATCATGGAACGATATATATAAAAATAATACTCCTTCATTTTACTTTATTGCCAAAATAATTTTCTTTTTTATTTAATTGGCATCAATAACGGTCAAAAGTTATTGCTGAAAAATATACAACTAAGCCATTTAAGGTAAAAACTGCCTCAGTACACCCAACCAGAGTTTGGACACCAATATCCCTGTCATTGGGAAAACTATGAAAGGTGAGACTGACACCTTTGTCTGTGTCATTTCATCAATTTTGTTAAAACACTTCTATAAGCCAATTATCATGGTGTGTTTCTCTCTTTTTTTTTACTGAGAAATACATTTTGTATATGTCCTATTAAATGTTATTAATCTTTCTGATATCTTATTTATATAATACCTCAAAATAAAGAACTTGTTTTTTCTGATTTTTTAAAAGTTAAGATAAGAAGTAACTGAGAGCAGGTTCTTAGAATATAATGTAGACCTATTAAATTATGTAATATGATTATTTTTATAAAGATATGGTAAATAAGTTTATTCTAGCAGTAGTCCTTGCTATGTTGTGGGTGACTGTACAAAAAAAAAAACACCGACATTCTTGGCAAACTCTCGCCCCACTTTTACCCCCAAACTCTTCCATACCCTATCGGCCAACCCCCGATCCAACAACCCACAACTCTGCTGACGAGGGAACTCTAACCCTTTACCACCCCTTTGACTCACCCCTATCACACCCCCTAAACCCGATCCTTCTAAAAGTCCAATTGACCGTCATCCTAACGAGCAAAACGAAACAATCAGCTTGTAATCCATCGCACACAAACTCAGAAGGAAACGGACCCGTATCACGCTAAAGGGCGTAGTCCACAATAGCAGAAGAAAATAAACTGCAATTACAGAAAATGGAGATAAATTAGACTCTCTAAATTAATCGGGTGAAGTAAGAGTTATTTATGTAGCGTAAATAATTCTCGTTGCTTGGAAACTTCATTAATCGGGTTAGCTATTGGTTAGAATATTTGGGTTTGGCACAAATATCGTTGGACAATAGTTTTAATCAAGTAAAACTCTACTAAATATTTCAATACATAGATAGGTATTTAGAACCCAACTAGGCTAAAATAAATATTTTTTGAGTGAAATTAGCATTTCATGGGTCACCATAATGACATATCCCTTTTCATTTAGTAAAAATTTAGTAAACTTGTGAACTTGTGACTTTTGAGTATTTTATATTAAAGTGATGAAAAACCTAGTTAAATTTATCTATTTAAAAAAATCCCCATGTGTAGTTGCAAAATTATAATATTTATTCTTCAATCACAAGATGGTCGATTATTTTGATCCTAGATCAAGAAAGTTTGAGTTAAAGTAAAGTTAACTAGGGATTGAAATTGCCGATCAACTAATACATTTGATCAAATAATCAAATAAAACAAAGCTATAAAAGATTGAGTTTGTGGGTATATTTCTTTGATTTATATGATAAAGTCCACGGACGGTTAAGACAATATTTAGGAAAACTATATAATATTATTATTTAAGTATTTAGAATACTTTTAAATCGTAAAATCAGTTAAGAAGTAGATATGAAATTCAAAATTTACTTCCAATAAATGTATTTTTACTGCATTATTTGGAATAATATGTAAACTATCAAATTTATAAAATTAGATATCTATTTTGTTAAACAACAAGCAAGTTGTATATAATTTTTTGGCTGATAACTTTGTACCAACTTCCTACTACTACTACTACTACTACTACTATGTAAATTAGAAAACTTAACATTTCAATTTAACAATAGTTTTATTTAGTAGACATTAGAAGTGTTACAGTTTACAAGTTTTACAATTAGGCAGAAAATGATAGCATATTAATTCTCTTCTCAAGACAAATATCCTTGAGTGATTACTTGATTACTTGCAGTGACCTGGGCAACACAGTGACCAGTCAAGAGGCAGTAGAATTTCTAAAAGGAGAGTAATGTGAGAATTAGTTAAAGCAAAATATAGAACAAATTTACAGTATAACATTTACACAGTCTCACTCGACAAGGTTTAGTGTTACTAAAATAGTTGGATAGTTGACAGGTAAATCCTGCTGGATGATGGCTAAGGGCCAGAAGTCATTAAAGTACTATGGCAGGTCATGTTCCCACTACGGTACTACCCATGCATTCACTAGTACATTAACCTAATTTTGAACTACCACAAAATTTAAGAACTTATTTACAGGGTAAAACAAAATATTATTTGCGCGGACCCCACTATGACAAACAGTCACTTTCCACGGGTTGCGCACCCAAACTAATACCTATAATGAACATTGACTGCTTAGTCAAACCTCTATGATTTACAACTGCACTGCGTAAGGCAGAAGAAAGAAACAGACTTCCTGGCGATAACCATCAATAACAAAGTACTGATGCACATGACGTTTAGGGTGTCATGAACTATATTACCTTTTAAAGATTTATAGGAACTTGTGATTTAGTGTACATTTACCACACTAAAATTCACATTTTCCAAGTGAGAGGCACGGACGTTAGGACCGTGTCCAAAAATACAATAATGCACTCAGCATTTGACTTTATGAGTCATTTAAATTTTACATGTCCATCGGACTGAAAGGCGAAATATAGCCAAGGTACTTCTAGCATAACGAAGTTAGCTAGTTTTTGAATAAGCTACTTGGTCTAACAAAATAGAACAAAAATAATAATGCACTCAGCAATTGACTTTAAGAGTCCTTAACATTTGACTTGTCAATCAGACAGACAGGTGAAATACTTCTAGCGTTAGCTAGTTCTGAAGATGAAACAAATCTAATAAAGAGAAACATTTCTCTTGCAAAATTAAAAAGCCTTCCAAATAACTATTTACAATATATTAAACAAAATAAAGTATCTTCCTACTTCATGCTTGTGGCTAAACGACCCCGGCTGGATACTGATACCCTGGTTAAGTTGTCCTGGTGTCCAGCTCGTTGATCCCGACGATTGATTCAGCGCCGTCGATGCTAGGGCGGTGAATCCGTCGCCACAAACTCCATGGTCCTTCTTGGTGTTTTTCTCGCCGGCAGCGCTTCGTCCTAGTTCCTAAGCTGAGACAAGGTGTTGTGCATAAATGTGCTCAAGGCGCTTACCCTTATATAGCGACAATCAGATATGAACATGAAAAGGGATAACGGAGAATGAATTACGAAGCAGAGGTAAAATAAGGGAGAATGAATGAGAGGGGGAAGAGAGAAGAGTTTAGAAAATGACGAGCTTCTTCTGTCGACCACCAGAGGCGCATGGTCGCGCTGCGCTTTGGCCCAGTGCGTCTCTCACTTTGATCCTTTCTTCTCAACTGCGTGAGCCAGAGTTGATCCACGTGGAGCCGCCATTATAGAAAATTCTGTTTTTGTGAAATGAGTAAACGATATCTGAAGGCATCTGTCCTTGGGTGAGTTTTATACACATATATCCTGTATCATAATGCATCAGTATTAATTTAGTTATTTGATTTTCACTGTTTGTTTTACGAAAAGAAATGATATAGAAGTATATTTTTTAAATTATATTAACGGCCACATGGTTAGTTGTAAGTTTTGTATCAGACCCCTTTTAATAACTAGGGCACCTATTCACAAATCTTATTCATAACTTTAATAACATTAGTCTTCTTTTGTGATATCTAGAACCGCAATTATAAAAGTGTAAATTAATTTTTTGACTAATCCACGTGTTTTTGAACGTAGGCCAATACGCCGTTTTTTGTATTAGAGTACAACTTTGAGGTAGTTTATCTTTTAATATCTCCATATAACCCCAACGTGGCACCCAATTACACGAATATTGATAAATAGTTAGTTTTTCCCTTGTAGGTGATCAATCAATCTGATTGACACGCTACAACTTTAACTAAACACCAAGAGCATTAATAAATAGTTAAAAAGTTATTTTATGAAAGCTACGATTTGAGAATAAAAAATCAATAGACGAAAATCAATTTAAATTGTTGTTTGTAATGTAAAATATTAATAGCTTTTATGTACATTATATATTTTACAATTATATTTACACTTTACATTAAGTCCATTGGTACCCTGGTCTTTCCAATATTTAGCACCGCGTCTTATTACACGTTCGAGTTATACGATCTTGGACTAATTACGCTGATGGTTTTAAGGATAGGAAATGTTATATTTAGAGGAAGTGTACCCACATTTGCGTGTAGGAAGAGTGGAAGATAATTTTTGATAAACCACCCTCAGTACACCAGACCAAGATTGGAAACTCGATCGCCCCGTCATCGGCAGTCCAGTCTATTGCGAGAGTAGCGTGTTAGACCACGCGACTACTGAAGTGGGTAATATGTAGTTGATATATTACACAGTATATTTACGAAAGTAAGCTATGGATTATTTGTAATAATTTTTAATTACTGACTGCGTAACTAGGTTGGCTTTTTTTTTTTGCACCACGTGCTAGTACCCATTCGGTTTCTAACAATTTTTAAAGATCCTTTCAAAGTAAATTTTGTAAGTAAATCACGCTTTACTATACTACTCGTCTGACTTCTCCGCATATCTACACTAATAAAATATGGTTGAAGAAGTTAGAATTTAGTGAAATTCCCCCGAATTTAAGTAGTGGAAGAGTGGAGAGCCAATAAAGAAAATCCATTATCAGTAGAATAATATGAGACTCTAACCCCAACTTCCCCCATCTACTTTCTATCACTGGCCAACAAGGCCAGGTGATGTCTTAACCCACGTGACCACTGGTATCGGTGAAATGATTCTTCTTTCAACCACAAAATTTCGAATATTTCTTTGGTTTCTGTTCTCCATACTTAAGGTTGATAAATAATTATTTCCCTAGTAATTAATTTGTTCTAAGAAGCGAATATACCGTGTTATTACAATGTGAATTAAATTAGGCCTATACAAAAGTAGTGCATTCATTTCAAATAAAACATTTCTTAATATTAAAATGCATCCACTTAGGAATGTCTACAATTTACCAATTTATGCAACAAAATATGTGTTTGTAGTTTTAGTATCAGAAAAAATGTAGACTATCACAACTCATTATGTTGATCTTTTGTATTTTATTCAAAGAACCAAAACAAGGAAATTCACTAATACGGTTTAGTCGTTAATCTGCATGAAATAATCCAAAGAAAGAAAAAAAGCATTTATACATACAAACCCATGCCACTTTGAGTAGCCATCGCTTACATGTATGCAAATACAGAAACAGGAAGCTTAATTCGAATCTACATGAATAATGCGTAACCTCTAGAACCCTTGGCGCGTATCGTAATTCAATTTGCAATCATAGTGCGGGAGGGTTTACGTTGGTAGCACTACACTGTTCCTGTGAGTGAGCCACACTTCAGTTTGATGGAATCACCCTCCCTGCATCCCCCATCACTTTATGCTTCCCAAAGCGTAATAAAGTTTTCTACCACGGTTTGTGTAGGCTATGATACAAAACACACAAAATGTGGCTTATTCCATTATGCGGGGAAATAAAACCACTTTGAATTTATAATCACATTTTCTTTTGTATTTTGATCATATATTTATTTTTCCAAAAAACATTTTAAAATATTTTACAATCAAATATATAATATTTTTTATATAATACGTTTTAATATCTTGTATTAGTAAATATACATATATGTATTAGTAAATATACATATATGTATTAGTAAATATACATATATAGTGTTAAATCTTTCCTGATGTGTATGATTAAGGTGCGGCAGAAGGAGGCGCAAGTGTTTTTATAGCTTTTATAGAGTTGACAATTTTTTGACCAAAATAGATCAAATATTTCTCCAGTAGCAACATAGAGCTTAGTTTTCTGCACATACTAATATCAACAAATCATGAATATATGTCAATGTTGTCCTGGAATTTGACAAAACTTTTTCTCTTTATTTAAAAAGTGTTGACAAAAAACTATGTTGCTACTGGAGAAATATTTGGTTTATTTTGGCCAAAAAAATGTATTGCTATAAAAACTGTAAAATTACTCGCGCTTCCTTCTGCCGCACCTTAAAGCCAATAGAAGCTTACTCTTAAAATATTTAAATTTTAGATTAAATAAATTTTCTATGTAATATAGTAAGGATAGGTGTTAGAGAGTTGAAATAAAACTAATTATTGTGTACTCAAGCTCTAATACATGACAAGGTTTATAAAAAATATTTACGCTGTGTTAGGGATGAGAAAATTTTAACCCAAAGGAAGTGTATCCACATTTGCGTGGAGAGAGAGAGAGAGTGTAAAACCATTTAGGAAAATCCACCCTTAGTGCAACATACCGTAATTAAACCCCTATTTCCCAGCCATTATGACAACTGGGCCTTAAAAAAATCGCACTTTTTTATTTTATTGAATTAACTTTTTTTCTAGTATAATACAATGCACTTTTTTGAGAACATAAAAAATGCAACTTTTTTTTATATATTCTTCAATTAAAATTAAAAAGTGATGGGTAAAGATTAAAATGAACTTTTTTTTTACTTAACATATTTTTCAGCGCAACATCATATATTTTTCAATTACGTAAATACTCATTTTTAGGGTTGTTTTAAAAAATATCTTAGTAGAGGAAACTAAATTTATTAATATTTATAAATCTAACCTAACCTAACCTAACTGTTGCAATGCATTAATACAAGACAAAGAACATTTAAATAAAATGTGAAGTTGCGCATAATAAAAGAGTACATTTTTTGCTTTTACTAATCACTTTTTATTAAAAAGAAGTAAGGTCCACTGAATTATACTGGAAAAAAGTGATTTTTTTTTTAAAGAAAAAAGTATTGTTACTTTTGGCGCCCAGTTGTCCGGATCCATTAGACCATGTGTCCCACTAGAGCAGGTGCTTTCAAAATGATTGGGTTAGTGGTTTAGGTGAAGGGAGAGGGGTAAAACATCTAATTGAAAAATATCATCCGTTTACCCAATTGAGAATCAAACCCAGACCTTTTAGTTTCCCGGAAATTCATATTACGTGTCAATGACACCATCTGCCTCATACCTACAAATCCTAGTTACATAAAAGTATATCAAGTAAACTCTCTCTATATATATACATATATAAATATATATTTTTTTTAAAAAAAGAAAAAAAAGAGGAGAGGCCACAAGTCCTGAATGGACCAGGCTTGTTGGATTCCGAGTTTTCCTACACACAACAAACCAAACACCAGCCGGAGTTAGATACAAATAGAGTGTAATTTTTCATATTTCACTAGGTACACTCTACCTGATTGCTCAGTGAAATGATTGTGTCAAATGTAGGTCATCATTTTGCTTCATACAAAAAAAAAAACCTCTTTCAACAGGAAAGTAAACAAAGAAAGAGAGAAGAAGACTCAATTCCATTGAGCATACACAGAGACGAGTAAAACTCTCTATCAAGAGAAATACTTGGGAATATTGATTCCTCACCAAGACCTCCCTCTAGATTTAGCTTATAAAAATGAAGAAAAATATCAAAATCTCCGTATTGGTATTTATGTATGAATATTAATATTACTAGAATATGTAGTCTGTCAGTCATAGAGATGGCAGCTATCATAATACTCGTACACAGCTCAATTATGACAGGAACTACTTTTAAAAAAAATACAGTGGGACCTCCATTTATAGAACTTACGTATTTCAAAATTATATAAATATCAAAGTTTTGGGGAAGTCCCATGACATTACATAGAAAAACTGTTTCTATATATATAAAAAAATCTATAAATAAAATGTATTCAAGATGGATCGGGAATTTTCCCCCTTGAATGACAATGGTTTAAGAAAAACAATTGAAAATAAAATGGGGATGTTGCAATAAAAAGAAGGAAATGTTTGGTCAAGGTCATTGCGATGCCTGACGGGTCATCTAGCGGGGTGGTATTGTGAAAGAAACCTATGGTATCACAAAAGTTGAACCCGGGACCTCTAGATCAGTAGCCATGGGCACTGACCACTAAACAAAGAGACCGGTCTGTCATTAACTCATAAGATGTATGTTTTATTAGATAATATCAATAACTATAGTAATAATAATAATTACTCTTCAACCCTAGGGTTTGGCCTGACGTATTTTCCCTTCATCTGGAGCTGGCCATGCACTCAGCCCTTTGTCCGGTTAGTGCTGCCGACAACATTTGAGATAAAACACATGTCTTAGGGAAGTCTTGGAATTGCGGTAGTTTACCGTTGATTTCCGTAATATATTTCTACGAGCGAACGAGAAAGAGCCAACAAATCTCTCGGGGAAGGTATATTCACATACCTCAACGAGGGATCTTCTAGATACCACAATAAACATGGCACCGATGGCTTTACATGCCCTCCGAAGGAAGTTGGGCTACGGATTTTTGTTGCTCAGTGAAAATCCTTTGTCCTTGGCTGGGTTTGAACCCACGAGAATTTTACCTCCAGATCATAGAGGTCCACTTAATACATAAACTATAAAATTAATTATTTAGTTAAATAATATCAATTCTTATCATCCCAAAAAATACTTTTTGTATTTCTTTAAATGTTCTTATCTATAAAAGACCACCTTTGTGATCTAGAGGTCAGAGCTTCTGGCTACAGATTCATAAGTCCCAGGTTAAATCACGGTACTTCTAGAGTTTATTTGTGAAGCAATGAATCTGGAACAGGGTCAAACTAAACCACATAAGGACAAATGGGGAGCTACTTTGAATAAATAAGTAACAGCTGCGATCTATAAAACTGAGATCAACGTTCGAAGGGTTCATTGTGCTGACCACATGACACCATCTGTCCGCGAATGTTGGCACTATCATTGCTAATGGCGGCGGCCGCTCGGTCAGTATACCTCGTTTGTGGGCTCACGCCATGGACTTTTTTTATTCCTACAAAAATCTTATTATAGTTGAGAGATTTTTTAAATAGAATGAAATCACTTAAGAGTGCAGTCCCATAAAACGCAGCCAGCCCTGTTAACAGATAATAAACTGCCACTGCATTAAGACTATATATATATATATATATATATGTTTATCATCCGGACCAACAAACTTTTTTTACAAACTTTCTTTTTATGCCTAGTTCTAAACTCATAGGAAATATAAGACCAAAATCATCATCCTAACTATATGTGCAGGGTTTTTTTCCACGTGAAATAATTAGACGTGCTTCCTATAGAGGGCGTATACTCCATATTATGGCACGATTTCTCCATTCAAAGACTCTAGGTTGAAATTTAACCCACTTTCTTACCCTGTTATCTATTAACGGGACTAATTTTTGGTACACCCAGTACAAAACGCCGACATAAGTAGTATTTGGGATGGAATAAGTTTGCAAAATATTAAGGTCATTATCCTCACAGAAATGATATTCGCGCTTCGTTTGTTGTTGTAAATGTCGTTGGTTGGATGTTGTTTAGTGTACTCTTGCATTAAAATTAGAGCAGTGAAAATAATTTACAACCTATAGCAGGTTTTCTAACGATACAATGGTTTTTAAATAATTGTGTATGCTTGGCTTATGAATATTTTATTTTAGTTTTAACTTTTGTAGCCGCCAGATATCAATGACCCTTCCTAATTTGTTAATACTTTGGTAACTTTGGTAACGGTGTATGTCGTAACTGAGATATCTTCTTTAAATCATGTTATTTAATTATACACTATAAAGGACATTTGAAGGTGAGTGTAATAACTTAGGTCTAATTACTTGATATGGGTTATTACTAATTATTTAAAATAATACATTAATTAAGAAAATATAAACGACATGAAATCAGAGCAAAGTAAACAAAAAATAATTTAAATATATCTAAATTCCATTAGATAAAATTGTCCTTGACCTGGAATCAAGCCATGGCAGCTCTGTTGCAATGATAAAAAATAAATAATTAAAAACCTCTTTATGTGACGATATGTATTATTCATTAAAATATAAAATGCAAAACAAATATTTTATCTACTATTTATTATCACCTTGTATTAATACCCGCTCGGTTTATGTATGCCTATGTACTAATTTTAATTATTTAAGAGATACCATTTTAAATTTTGACTGCACTAAAACAAGTTCGTAAAATATATATGATAAGCGTATTTTTATTAATTAAATTATAAACTTAGGTGCTAAAGGATCAAACTCAGATATGATAGCTTAGGGATGATGGACATAAAAAAGGTTTAAAAACCGGCCAGGTGGATTAAATATTATAGCCTATTTAGGTATTAAAAGGCAAGCAAAATAATATGTAGATACAAATAATGAGATTCTTTAATCATCCAAAATACTTAGGAAATAAAAATTATGCATTAAACTATTAAGTATCTATGGTTTATTAAAATTTGTAATTCAATTTAGTGTGTGGTAGTATATTTAAGAAATTATTAATTCAATAAATCTAAAGATTTTTTAAAACCCATTAGGTCCAGTAATCAAACAATATTGATTTTCAAATAATCTGTTAATAAATGTTTGTTCCTTAGCAGGAAGAATGTTCCCTCTTTCCCATTAGCTCTGCACCAATGGGAATCCCTTGGACTCATTGAATAACACACGTATTTTCAAATATATACCTGTTCACATTCATTTTATGTGAAACGTGATGAATAAAGTTTAGTTAGTCTACCCACCCGACCATAAAGTAAACATTTTGCACTTTTGATATATATATATACATATATACCGGGGTAACAGAACTACAAAACGTGAGAGTATTATTAACCTAAATTGTACGCTTCCTACCAGACCAGTCATAAAATGGGCGGCAAAAGTAAATGATTGAAAGATCACGTTTGTCGTAAATTTTACTACAACTTAGGGGTATTTTTTCTCCGAGTAAAATTTAAAAAAAAAAGAAAAAAATGAGGTAAAAAGAATCAATTTATTTAAAATGTTTAAAAGTAGAAGTTCATATATTTATATTTGAAAGATGATATTAGTTGAAACACATAACAGATGGACACGCGGATATAGGCGTCAGTCTCTTCTTGTTTGGTTTACTGGTGAATGGGATGGTCTAGAATGAATTTCCTAGCAGATATATTTCAAATGTTTACTACAAAATGAATTTTCTAGTTTCCCTAATCGCAAATGCAGGAACATTTCCTCTAAAAATTAAGTATGTGGAGAATGTGAGGATAGTATGCGGATAGTCCGAATGAGTTTTTAAAACGCGGATCAAATAAACAAAAAGATATGCATCTGTGGTCACGCCAACTAAGCGTAAGGCCCACAAAGTCTGGTTGCAGAATGAGCATTATTAAATGTTTTTAAAATATCCTTCCACAAAAATACGTGTAAATTTACATTAAAAACTTTAATTTTAATATTCCTAGCTCATCTACATTTTTAAATTTTTGTAGATTGGACGGATATACGCGGATAAAAATAACATCTAGTGAAAGAATTTATAAATCCATGACCATTAGAGACGGGTCACCAAATGTTGAATTGTACCCTTCTAATAATGATTTTACCTAATGATATTGACATAACTGTGATAATTAGCAGACTAAGAAACATAATTAACTGGAGCGTGATTGTCGTCTGACGCAAGCAAATTGTTATCTTATTATCAGGTGCAAGATTATAGAGGTGCGTAAAGCGAATGATTCACACCACTGATACGATTACAGCTTAAAGAAGGAAAAACATGATTTATTATTTAGTAATAAATGCCATTGATTACCACCTCAAATGATATCAAAAACCACGTGATGTTCAGATGGTCAGAGCTGAGCTAGAAAGTCGCGTGTACACGAATTTCTTAGTTGGAATTAATTAAAATATTATGATTCAAGAATAATTAATATTTAATTTAATTTAAACATTTTTAAAATTATTGTTTATTTATCATCCACATTGATGGACATGTATGGGTCTGGAATCGAATCCCTTCTGGATTTACTGATAATGGTGTACCTAAGTGGTTTCGACCTCTTCCCTCAGTGTGAGTGTATATTATTTTAATTACCATGATGGATTAATTGCAAAACTATCATATTTTATAATGGTTGTACCCGCATATAAATATCATATTCTTTAGATTGAAAAATTACACCTGGAGATGTGAATCGTAACTGTGGCCTTTGGTTTAGTACTCCAATGTTCTAACCACTGAGCCATCAAGGAGTCTTTCCGTACCCAGGGCCATTCTTCACTCATATTTTAAGGCAGATTCTGTTATGGACGTCTGTAAATTGCCAGATACGTGTGAGTGATCAATATAGATCACGCGCTACCAGTTCACACAGCCACCTTCAACTCGGTAAGACTTCACACTGCCAAATTTTCAATGACCCCTGTATGAATGCGCATACCATGATGGATTAAATAGAAAAGCTATTATAATTGAAAATTATTGTAATAGCTGCGTACAAAGCCAAAAGGCCTGGGCTCAATTACCGTGTCCAGGTGTAATTTTTCAATATAAAGTATACTTTTAGCTACAATTTACTTCTCCTTACCCCATTAATAAAATTAAAACTGAATGCGAATAGCTCAGATGAATATTAAGACGAGGGTTAAAAAATATTAGTACGTTTTGCATCGAGACTATTACTAACTTACTGACCCGCCTCAGTGGCGTAGTTAGCTAACGCACTAGTTTCGTGTTGATTTATACTGCTGAGGACAGGGATGTACCGTTCTCACCCTACGCTTAAAAGTTAGAGGCCACTATTAGCCTACAAGAGGGTGGATCGAAACTAAGTAAGTAAAAAATTTGCAAATTTAAGAAATATTTGAATTATTTAATCAATGTAATAGACAGAGGTAAAACAACTAATTGCATGGCCTTACAAGTCAAACTGAAGTGTGTTGGAATACAAATAAACCATGGCTGAGTCTGCACTTGTGCAGTACGTTTGAGAGTATATTTAAATCTCTCAAGATAAATTATTATTTTATTTGAACAAGTCTGGAAGTGACCAAAAATATTAACAAAATCATTAATATTATAAATAATAATTTAAATAACCTTTCTTAAATGATTTTCAAAGCATCTGATTTACCACAGTGAATTCAGACAAAACAAATTTAGGATCAAGATTTAAATTTAAATATCGAATCAGATATTTATTAAAAATTTAAATTACTAAACATTACGATAATTACAAAGTGCTTAAATAGCCTCTTTTAAATGGCTTACAACGCGTCTGATTCACCACTCTGAATACAAACAAAAGAAATTTAAATTTTAGAATCAAACATAAATTTAAATATCGAATCAGATATTTTTTATTATTAGCACAAAGGTTTGACTTCCCGACTAAAACTAAAACCTTCGCGGAACTATTACCCTCGACACTTTAAACGAATTCGACTAAATTCCTATATTAGAATATTTAATATTAAAATATAAAACAAATAATTGCTACGTAGGAATACTTGTAATTTCTCACTAAATGAATTGGTGTATTTTAAAGTCAAAACCTTATTAACCAACAAAAATAAGTTAATTTAGTATTTACTCCTAAGAAGATACTTATAAAGGAGACATTATAAAATTAATTTTTTTAACAATTACATGAGCATTAAAAATTAATATTAAAACTAAATTTGTCAATCCAAAAAAAAAGAATAAAGAAATGTGACCACCCTAATATTTTTAAGAAATTACAAATATACTAGCGCTGAACCAGCAATAGGACACATTAAGTGTTCCATAACAGAATTTATTTTCAAAAATAAAACTTGTAGCAAAAAAATTACATATGACAATACTGACTGATTTCAACCATATAATAAACCTTAGTGTTCAAGATAATCAAACCCATGGTTGAAATGTAAAGTTTATATAATCAGTAATATATAAATATTTATAGCCATCCTAACAAGATAATGTCCTAGTCCTGAATAGGTATCCTCGTGGAAGTGTCGGAATTAATAGTCTTCGATGCTAGCTGAACGCTAGATATATATAGGTCTAGTTGATGGATTGGTAGGTGGGAAATTTCCTTACTAGGAAATTTATTATTAGTATTATAACGTCACATGCCAAGCAGCTGGTGGATATGCTACGCCTCTTCAGCCACGTCCGCCAGTTTTTTGTTTGTTGTATTTCCATTTGACTTGTTCCCAAGACTCGAACACCAGACATATGGTGAGCGGCTGCAGACTCTAGCTACTTTCATTCGGTCACGTAGACCAGTTAAAGAATACGAGTGTTCCTCATGTAACTCAGCCGACCCAATCAAAGCATTTCTGGATCCCAATATTGGAACATATTTTCGCTGAATAATCCACAGATTATTCAGAACTTATCTTCATTCTAGAACTTGGTGTGAACAGGCTGGCTATGGAAGTCAGGCTTGCTATGGAAGTCACGCTAGTCCGGAAGATACAACGCGTGAGTAGAGCACCTATATTAGACAAGTAAGATAGTGATATTTAATAATGCTGGATGTCTATGATTATAGGTTTATTTGGGGTGGTATTATACTAGCTAGTCTTGCCAGTATTTATATCGCAGGATGTTTATATGTATAGGCTTATTTGGGGTAACATTGTGATATTAGCAGTACAAGCTAATCTTAAAGGGAGATTGAGGTTCTAATCTCAGTCAAGTGAACTGGAGGTGGTTTTCCCTAAATTGTTTTACATTCTCTCTCCTCGCAAATATGTGGGTTCATTTACTCTAAATTACACCTTCTCAATCTCTAACCCATTAGAATAATTAGTACTTAAACGTAAAACTCGAACGGGGTTAAGTTGTGGTGGTGCCTGGTGCTAAATAAATAAACAACTTATTCTTAGGAACAGGAATCAGGATGTTAATTGTGAGTAAATGCACCCACATTAGCGTGGAAAGATGATGGTTTAAACTACAAGGATATATCAAATTAACACCACCCCGGTAAAACCCGCCAAGATACTGACCTTTAACCGTTCCCTAGCAGTTCAGTTTATAGTGAGATTGACGCCTTGGACTTTGTGACCTTTGTTGCGTACTTGGAAGAAACATTAAAAGCTAGAAAAATAACTGATTCATTATAATTATACTCAAACTACACCTAGGCATATTTTTAAATTATAAACTAAGTTAGCTTAAAAATACTTTTAAAAACTTCTATATTAATAAATAAATAGTAACTACTTCGTATCCAAGCATTGCTTGCTACAACTTTTTAAAACATATTATAAGAACATCTTTAAAATTTGAAACCACTGCAGAAACAAAATCTAAAAAAATATAATCAACTTTGTCATTTGATTAGTTAATTATTCGTGTCTCGGAGTCCATCCATTAAAAAAAAGAGACATGTTTCTTCAAAACCTTTCCTTCTTTCCCCGTCCCTTTTTTCAGTACCCTAGAAAAAAAAAGCTCTAGGGCCCAAGCGATGTAATTACATCATATCGTGTGTCGTAAAGAAAAACGCCGCTAAAACTTTTGGGGGTAATTTAAAACCACAATTAATTTAAATTAAAAAAGTTTAAGGGACTAATTTATGAATTCTAAAATAGGAAGTAACCATAGTAAAATATTAGCAGTGGTGCAGTAGCTTGAACCAGTGTTAAAATCAAGGCGAGCATGAGTGATTTTTCTTTTGTTATTTTGTAAATAAAAATAAAAAGACTATTTAAGGTTTATTACGGTGTTGTGAAACATAATAATTTTAATTTAAATTTGGTGAAAAATATTTACTTTATTAGTAAATTATATTTAAGTTGGGCCATTTATAATAGTATTGTTATTATGATTATTATTCATACTGATAGTCTACTCTTCTCTCTCTGCCCCGTATCAATGATAACGCGGACCAAGGAGTCTATTTCGTCTTATCTGGTTTTCTACTGAAGTGAAGGTCATGTTTAGAATCCTGGTTGGGTGTGCTAAGGATTTTTTTTTAATTGTATTTTTTTCTTTTATCTCGTCATACAAATATGGGTCCATTTGTTCTATTATAAATTATAGCTCCTCTAATCTTCTCATTTGATTCGATTAGTATAAGCATGCGGATAGCCTAGAGCGGAAGTCAAAAGATGAGTACTATAGGATATATTACTATTTTTAAAATTGTTATTTTGGTACGCTCTAGTGTAACTGACAGGATTAATTTCAGTAAATAAAGTTCTTCATCATCTATCAAAATATAGATGTATTTAATCTAAAAGAAAGTTATGATTAAAGTGAATTTTTAAAATAACTGGCTATATTTGGAAGAAGGTATAGGAAAGGTGGATATAAACATATAAAAGGGACAAACAAAATATGGCTTTTACAATGAAAAGAAGAACACAGTTCACAATTTACACTGTTGCCAATAGACAAAGAGGTTGCCTATTAAATAAAATTGATTGTCACCACCCATTCCACCAACCTAGGTGTCATTATATCGGAACTCATCAGGGAGGAGTATGAAACGCGCAACGCAACTTCCTTCTATCATTCTATACCATTTTCCATTTTCTCCCTATTGTGTTTTTTTCCCTCTTTTAAGAAGTTGCGTTGGGTGTTTCACACTCCTCCCCGATGAGTCCCGATAGTATGAAACCTAGGTCGGTAAAATTGGTGGTGACAATAGATTTTCTTTAAGAGGCAACCGTTACCTCTTTGCCCAATGGCAGCAATGTAAATTGTGAACTGTGTTCTTCTTTTCATTGTAAAAGCTATATTGTCCTCGTCCCTTTTTTATGATTATATCCACCTCTCCTGTACCTTCTTCCAAATATAATACAATTACCTCATAAAGGGAAAAGAGGTTTTTCTTATAGAAATATACCGGGTTAGTATTTAATATTAGAATAGAATAATAAAAGTCATAAAAAAAAGTTTTTTTTTTGTTCAATTTGGAATCAAACCATAAGAGAATATGTAGTCTCATTGTCATTGAGAAAGGAGGGGAATCTCACTAATCAAACTAGATTTATTTTCTGATCAGCCAAACCTGATAGCCGTAATGTTTTTTAATTTGTCACTTTGGATACAGCTTTTTAATGTATCTTATGTACAGAATATTGTTTTATACACTCTCGTAGGGAAATAGTTTGATTGTTAATAGTTAATATGCAAGATATAAAAAACTTACAAATGACAAAAAAAAATTATAATAATACTGGTCTTTATAAAAATATGTTTTAATTATTTCACTTTAAAAAAATTATAAATAAACTTAACCTTTCTTTAAGTACTAGCCCAAATTAGAATATAAGATATTGGCCGACATCTGGAATCCACACGGAAGTTGCGTCCAATGAATAATAAGCACACAAACAGAATAAAATTTCGCCACCATGAAAACTCTACCACCTCCAATTGCCCTCAACTCTGAGCTGTGAATATTCATCAAACATTGTAATGGAGAATCATTAAACACTCAAAATGATTTGGTTAATCTCACTCTTCATACATCTCTCTTGTCCGCCTTGTTACAAAATCACCACAATAACACGGAATTGCTCCAACTCCGGACTACAAGGGTGTAAGGACAGGGTTAATTCGACGTTCAGAATAATTTGGTTCTTTGAAAATATTATTTTTGTATTTAATATAATTTAAGTAGTTTCATCACAAGGGTGTTTAACAATTTAATATGATTTTTTTAACAAATTAAAATAAGAGGCAGGAATGAGGGGGTAGGTTTAATTAAATGCACCTGTGTTTGCTTGAAGATAGGGTTAGGAAATAACAGGAAAACCACCTGCACAATAGGTTTTATTTGTATTATTACGTACCAGCATCGTGGATCCGGACAACTGGGTACCGCCACAAGAAAGCCACCAACAGGGCGCCAAAAGTAACCCCACTTTTTCCTTTTATTAAAAATAACTTTTTTCTAGCATAATCAATGAACTTTTTTCTTTTTAATCAAAAAGTGATGAGTAAAAGCAAAAAGATGCACTCTTTTATAATGCGCAACATCATATTTTAATTAAATGTTCTTTGTCTTATATTAATGCATTGCAATAGCTAGGTTAGGTTAGATTAACTTTATAAATATGAATTAATTAAGTTTCCTCTACCAATATTTTTTCGAATTACTCCAAAAATGAGTAATTATGTAATTGAAAAATATATGATAATGCACTGAAAAATATAATTATTAAAAAAAGCTCATTTTTAGTTTTTACCCATCACTTTTTAATTTTAATTGAAAAAAATATAAAAAATATGTTGCATCTTTTATTCTAAAAAAGTTCATTGCATTATAATAGAAAAAAGTTAATCCATAAAAATAAAATGAGAAAGTGCGGGATTATTTAGCGCCCAGTTAGCCGCACCCAGTTATCCTAGACCGCCTACATCGGTGCTAATGTGGACTAAACGTATCATGTGATATGATTTGCTTGGGATTGAGATATTGTAATTCATATCCCAGGTGGATTTACTAACAACGGACATTTCCTAAACTGTTTCCCACTCTTACACTGTGAAAATGTATGTATCTGTATGTTTGTCTGTGTCTGTGTGTGTATGTCTGCTGATATATCTTTGTATCTGTATTTTTGGCTGTGTCTATGTGTGTGTGTGTGTGTGTGTGTCTGTTTATATCTACGCCAACACATGACATCGGTTATTTAGGATAATTGTAATGAGAACATAAGGTAATGAATGAATGTGATAGTTAACCACACTAATTTAGGCCAGTATTATTTATATTTGTCTGAGGTCAGGAACAAATCATATTTATCGTTTTATTCACAACACTTTCACAAAAGCTCTAACAAATATAGCTTCAAAATGGCGACCGATGAACATAAACCATGGGAATGACCATGACGCAAACAAGTTTGTTATAACGGTGCACCCACCTAATTGATAAAAATATTTTATTTAGTTAAATATTTCAAAATAAAATACCATAATTTATTATATATAAAATAAAGGACAAGTAGTTTTTCTCTTCCAACTTAATACGATGCCTTTATTAAAAAGTATTGATGTATACACTATACTACACATGATCGATAACATTTTAAAACTAAGAATAAATAATATAAATTATGTTTAAAATATCGTTTCGGATATGGTAAAAAGTAATTAAATAATGGGAGAGAGCTTAAGTTTACGTTATTTTAAATGTAAAATATAACACGTAGTTGAAAAACTTATCATTATATCAAAACAATGATCTTTTACAAGTGTTTGCAACCCAAAACCTAAACCTATGATTTTTTCAACCGTCATCCAGGTAAAAAGATTATGGTGAACAGGGTTTAGTGGCGAGAGTTTTCTCCTTGTAGAAATGAAATAATGTTTATTTGTTTTATTTGCCCCCACGGGAGACAAAATGAAGTCACTTTTGTGCTCTGGTAGGGCTAACCACATGTTGGGAGTCAGCGTGAGGTGTCCTTGCTTAAAGCCAGTGAGCGTAATAGGGATACTAGATTAGATGGTTCAGAAGTTGATTATACTAATGTCTCACTGTCAGGTAGCCCGATGAAGAATCGGCTGTTATTGCAGTAGTCATACTGAAGGCGTCATTAAAGAATTAGTGATCAGTGTACCCCTTAAACAAATTTGTGTAAGATAATGAAAATAATTATGAACAAGCTCGTTTACAACCTCATCATAACCCGATTTTTTTAAACTCCACGCGCAGTGTGGATGTTGTGTTTAAAACATAAACACGCTTTTTATATAATCCTGCCTCACACGATCATTGATTGCGATTACTACATAAACCCAAGCTAATTAAAAAATATACTTATATATTAAAGCTAAGTATTACAATTAAAGATTATAATCTATATATTTGATATGTAATGATATTGTTTTAGACCCTTCTCATATATTAAAAAAGTCATGGATGAAGTTTATTTTTTGTATGTAAGGTTTCCTTTTAATACTTCACCAATGGGGAATCACGCGTTTTCATAACTAATTTCAATACACTTCGTTTTAAAATGTCTTTCTCTAAAAGACAAACTCTGCTGTATTTAAAAATCAGGTGATAAATGCACTGGCTGCCTTTACCCAATAGGAAGCTAGCCTTAACAATATCAGGTTGCCAGGAGTTCTCCCATTAGTTGGTTTTAAAACTGATAACAAGGGGTCTAAGAAGCAAGGGGTAGGTCATATATATATATATATATATATATATATATATATATATATATATATATAA
>CABFVX010001669.1:0-44354 GCA_902151425.1 Timema shepardi | reverse complement strand
ATATATATATATATATATATATAAGCAGCTTATGCTTATAAATCTACACAGGATACATAATTTTGAACTGCACCAAATCAGGCTTTCCCCGTCAGTTCGCAAATGAACAAATAAAACTGTATCAATGTCAATTTTATAATAATAAAAGTGAAATTAACAAAATAAATAGTGTAAAATGTTAAATCTCTACTAATTTAGACAATTACCCAATCAGTAATCCTACAGTGAAAAACGTTAAATAATATCTTCATAGCCGTGTGATAACAATTGCGTAGTAAGGCGTGCATGCGTCTTCATCATCATAAGACCCGGTATCGGTATAGTTACTACCGAACAGTTAGGGCACACAAGAGTCCACATCCGTGACATCATCGGTATAGAATCCGGTATCACTATAATTGGTGCCCAACCGTGGGGCAAATATCGTTATAAATATAACAGCTCCAACTCTGTTGGTACATTTGAATTTCGGTATGTTTGTTGTCAGTAAATCAAAAGTAGTCTACTGATCAGATCAAAACGGGGCTTCTCTGACGTATTCTTAATTTTCATTGAGCAAGGTAAGTTATATCCCATGACACTATCTCATCAGTCATCACCGAGCAAAGCAGTGCGGAAAAACTAACTGTTAGGCCTCAGCTACGATATGGGCGTCGAGCGGTGAGCGACAAAGCAGTAAAGGGGTAAATGGTACCGGCTGCAATAAAAGCGGTAATTTCCCGCACTTCAAAGCGGTACTCTCATTCAGTTGCCAAAGAGGAGTCAAGTTGATTGATGATCCAACCTCATTCCACAGATTTATATTTACTACAGTGTTCTTAACATCGTTATGGTAATCATTCCACAAGCATGGCTTCGAATGCACCTCCGAAATCAAGACTTAAATCTCAATGTCCATCAATTTATGTGAGGAATCTCAGTCTTTATATATGTTTTTAATGACATTTGCACTTCACCAGCTTTCTTTACTTTCCTTTCAAGATTTACTTTTTGAGTGCACATCTCGAACTGGACTGAAACCAGAACGGCACCCAAAAGATGTAATGTCTTGAACATACGGAAAATGGAGACATGCGAGTGGTGCTATATTAAAAAAAAATCATTATCACATTGGTAGAATATTTAAATTTGCCAGGTAGGTATGAGAACCGTCCCAAACACACAAGATATTTCAATTTCAAAATTAATCAATGGAAAAGTGGTGAAAAAGTGTTCCCCGACAATGAAATAATACTAAGTAATAAAACACTTGCCGTGTAGAAGAAAATAAATTTTTTACATATATCCGTAGTGACAACATTAAATAGCCACTCAATTCTGAACATTTAAAATTTCAAAACAAGTGGTTTGAGGGGAGGGGGGATATAGGGGTGGTGGGGATTGGAAGTTTTTGGAACTTTAAAAAAATCTTTTGGTGCAGTAGAAAATTGAAATGTTGCAGGAAGGTGGATAGACTACACCAGATAACTAGAAAAATGCGAAAGATTTTTCATTTTTATAATAATACTGATATTATGACCCGTTGATAGTTCCTACGTACAAAATCCTGAGCTAACAGTGGCAATCACAAACCAATAATGGTCTTTTAAACAAAAATTGTTTTATTAACTTAGTACACAAACTGAGTGTCCAAACGAACGCAATGCATTGCCAACTCAATCTTAATCTAAACACAATCATAATACAATCGCTCAGGAATAAAAGATCAACATGGCTTCTTTTTGTTCTAATTATCTTACTAATGTTTCTCAATACTACTATAGTTAGTTTGAGCGGCACTACGCTAAGGGTGATTCACAAATAGAAAAAATTTAAAATTTAAAGGGAAATTACAGCACGTTGTCATTAACTTAATAATTAAATATTTTATAACCCGTTTCACACCAAGCGAAATTGATACCTATGTTGTGTAAGAAATTTATGTTGATTAGCTGTAAAATTTAAATCCCATCTGACTTCTATACGGCTTTTGCAATGGGAAAAACACCAGAAAACGCATTAAAGTATTAATACGTGGTCCCATAGGCCCCTTTTTAATGGAAAAGGAGGACGCTCTTGTCGAATACTTAGAGACTTTTTATATGTTAAAGAAATAATATTTCTCAACATTTTGACCTAAATATCTGTTTGCAACGAATTTGTTTAAGGTACCTTTAAAATTGCGACTCTTATTCCTGGGCTATAGGAGAAATAAAGAACAAATAACAGCAAAAAGGCTTTCTTTTCCAGTACTTCTAATTATATTAATTGGCTGACTCCAAACCTTTACCTCTAATTAATCTTTAAATCTTTTAAAGGTAAATTGTTTACCCCTTTTTGATAAAAATACCCAAGTATGAAGTGGATCTTTGTGTTACCTCTCTTTATAATGTTAATATTTATTTCTGTGCAAGTTTAGCGAAGAATTAATGTGAATTAAGCCTGAAAAAAGTTTGGCATTTAAATGAAAAATGAATTATTTCTACCAGTTTAATCCTCATATTGTTATTGGCTATTGGTAGAGAGAGCCCTTCATTGATGATCAAAGTCTAAACCACATCCTTTTCAACAAATTTCACCCACCCAACCATGGATGCTGTAATATTTTATAACAAATTATAACCATAACACTAGTTAATTCATGACATAATTGTTTAGATAAAGCCCATAAAATTAATAATCCTATGGCTGCATTCGATTATTTGGAAATTGTGAGGGGAAAGCTTACAGGGTGTGTATTTTGTATAGTGCTACTTTATTTTGTGGGGAGAGTTAATAAAATACAGTTAGAACAATCTTAGCCTGACAATAGATAACTTACACATTTTCCTGAAGTTTTGCAAAATTGACACTTTGTCACAACCTTCAATATTACCCCCACCCCTATCTTTTAAAATCTTAAAAAGTCATCAAGTAACTTATTAAACTGAAGAAGAAAGGAACAAAATGCAGTCAATATATATATATTTTTTAAATCCAATAGAAAATGTGTTATTTAAAATAAATAAATTAACATAAAAGAGTTCTGTATTGACAAAATATCTTAAAACGCTTTTAAAGGTAGCTACGCGACTGTGTCACTCATTCAAGTGGATTTTGCACCATAGGATCATGTAAATACTTTCATAATATTACTAAAAACTAATATAGTTGGTTTTTACAACCATTAAATTCTAAAATCTAAACTAAAAATTTTTACATCACCGCATCTTACAACCCATTTGCTTCTTAATTAACTACGCTAATGTTCTAGGATTAGTAAGGTTGAATTTATAAAACGTGAACCCGCATTTGCGTGTAGAGATTGGGGAAACCATTTACGAAAAAAACCACCCTCAGTACACCCAACCAGGACCAAACTCCAATCTACCCGTCATCGGCAATCTGGTTTATTGCTAGATAAGCAAACGCCTTAAGTGATGCGGCCACCGAAGCGGATAATAAAGAATTTAAAATATATATAGCTGTAAGGTATTACTCAATAGATCAAAGATGGTAGGAAAAGTGAGTTAAGATAAATATTTTTACAGATTTTATAAGAAAAAAATCCGGCTAATATAAACAAAATGTTGTTTCAGTATATTTAGCTCAATTTAAACGTGTGTGTATATAAAACATAGTTAACTATACACTCTACATTACCAATCTCTATCTCTGCAAAGCAGAGCTGTGTTTAGCGCGGCGGACAGTAAAGCTACACGTAGCCGACACGCACCGCACCGCAACACACTGGCGTGGATGAATAATCGCTCGACGATTGGATGAATTGTCGAGTATTAATCCGCATTTTTACTGTGCGTTTTGGTGTGGTGCGGATCGTGCTGCTACCAACACCCGAATACTCATTACGATTCGGGTGTGAACGGAATTGTTCGGTAGCTTCCAAACTTTGTTTGCATGCAAACCACTAAACCAGTATTTCTCACACACTCTCCATCAGTGTGCCCCTTTTGGAGCTATGGCCTAGCTAACGTACCCCTTTTATATATTCGTAGTGAAACAAATTCCATCTGTCTTTTAAACGGTGCTATAAACGGTATTTCCAAATTTTAGTGTGGCTATCAGTGACCTGGTGGTCTAGTGGTAAGGTGTCGGACTTCTGTGCTGAGGTCCGGGTTTCAATCCTCGGTCCCGGCACTGATTTATCTGATTGCCAAACCCTTACTTCACCTCTGACAATACGTGTATTAATCACAACTTGTGAATGTGTGGAGTGCCAGGCCTCCACCGTGGTTCAGATTCCACGTTGAACTGTAGGCCCTCTATTTCATCTCACAATCACCCTACCACTACATATTAGCGTAAGTATGTATAACCTTTAACGGGTAGTAAGACGTGGTGCTATTAATAGTAATAATAATAATTTAGTGTGGCTATATGATAGGTATTTCCAAAACATACATAACATATTTGTGATAAGTTGAATACAACCACGACAGAAGGAAAGATAGACTACTCGTCAAAATATTATCAGGACCTCGTATTCCTTCCCGCACCCCTAAGGGTACTCGTACCACAGTTTGAGAACCACTGCACTACGCAGTGCACGTCTGAACGTAAACTTACACCAGGGTTGGAATAAAACTAGAGTTATTAAAAAACTGAGTAATTTGTTGTTATTGCTATTTTGGGATCAGGGTTATTGGGTTATCTTTGATTTTCTGTGTGTGCTAACTGATTTAACCACTTAAAAAAAGTAGAGTAATTATTCGGTATCAAGGGATGCTTGAGCTCTCAAACACTTTGAAAATTGTTCTTCCATGGCTTCCAAAACAACTACTTGGGATGGCAGAAGTGCAGTAGTGCACGCCTCTATTTGATTGTGCCGTCACATTAGGTTCGTTAAGCCACTTGATGGAAAGTTCAGAGCGGTGCGAGTCAGCTCCATGTAGCCTTAGCTTAAGGCACATACTAATCTATAAAATGTTTACTCCAAGCTTTGATTTAGACTATGAGCGGCCATAAAATAATTTATCAGCTAATTATTTGACTATATTCATTTTCTAAATTAATTAATTATTTAATGCAGTACAAGCCAAACGTCTATAATCTAGAACAGTGTTTTTCAACCTGTTGGTCGTGACCCCCAAGGGGGAGGGGGGTCGCAGTCGAAAGCCATATAAAATAAAAGAGCAAATGTAGGTCCTACACTACAATAAAAATACAACAATTTCTGAGAAAAGTTTATTTCTAAATATAGGTTCTACAATCTACACTGCATTAAAGATACAACTATAATTTCAGTGAGAAGGTTGTGCCTGTTTATTTTTTAATAATTTGTCGAGTTGTGTTTCTATTTTTTAGACGCAAATAATCAAATCATTTTCTAATTGGAGTGTGACCGAGTCACAACATGGAAGGAATATAATTACATGGACTTACCATCTCTGCCTCCATTTGGCTGTTCTGCAAGGCTCCCTACACAAACACATCAATTCAGCGCCCAGGACTGTTTTCAACTGAGACGAGGAACATTTTTCCAAGTTACGCCTTCAAATCTGCCCCACCCCAGAAAAGAAAATAAGAGACGATCGACATGCGCAGATCCGTTGCGCGCCAGTGACAGTGCAGTGAAATCGACGGCCAGTTGGGTGGCGCGAGATTTGAAATCTCGCCCAGAATATGTGAGGGCATTCTAGAAAAGTGCACTCCCCTTTTCCCTTTCTCCTGCATTGCTTCCCGCACTGTGAGACCACGTGACTCTGACTTGGTGTATATAATGGCAGGACTCTAAAGCCATGACACACATTTCTCCGAATTCTCTAAGTGAGACACTTTGTGTATATTTATATTGAATTTACTTGTATCAAAATTCTGTTTGGGCAACGATGTATTCTAAATTACGTTTCGGACGATATCATTTCATGATTTAACTTTATTTATTATATAGCTGAACTGCGATTTTTGTAGAAGTCATGGCAGCAAAGTTTGGTACCTAGGGATATTTCTATTTAGGCTAACGTATCTCATCCGCTTCACGGATGGTTTGGGTAAAATCATGTGGAAAGGTCAAGTTATTGTCATTATTGGGAGATTGAATATCCATTGTTCTAACTTGGTTGGTCAAACCTGGGGCCGCGAGTCCAGGCCTTTAGTGTATTCATATTGTTAATAGCTAGGTTATTCTGTTTTATGATGCTTCTGTATAATGGCTCTTGGTTCCATTTTTTGAGCCTTAGAATGGCAGTGATGGTAGCCCCTTTTGGGAACTCTCTCTTTTTTGTAAGTTATTGGGGAGCCGCCGATGGCGAATAGTCTATGTCTTGTGTTTATTGCTTGTATGCGGGTTATTGCTCCTATATTTATTTATTATCATTAGACATTACGGGTTTATGTTAAGGTCAATTTAAATGTTTGTTTATGTTGTGGGTCTTCTTGGCGGCCATCTTATTACTTGGGGTTGTCCCCCATTATTTCATTGTATTTTGTTAACTATGGCCTTGTTTCTGCGCCTAACTCTGGGCTTGTCCCTCTCTTTACTCCTCGAGTTTTGTTTTTATTAGTGTTGAAAATAAATAAACTCTCTTGTGACTAACCTGACTTTTATTTGTGATATAAATAAAAGGGGGGGTTACAGGAGTCTATTTCTCTTCTTAGTTTGTATGTTCACCATTGAAGGGAAAGTTAGTTTACATAGGTAGGAAGTGGTGAATTGCACTAATAATCTCAAAGCTTCCCTTGCTAGCTCTGGATATTTTTCTTTTCTCTTCATCCAGAATACGTCAATCTTTTGCGAATTAAATTCCATTCTAAGCATGCCGTTAGCTGCAACATCTATAAGATTTTATTTTATCTTCGTGGTCAGATCAGCCTGTTGTACCGACATACCCAAAAAAGGATTTTGTATCCATCTATGCCCATTGTCAGCGTCAGAGTTCAGTTCTGAAAAGTAACTTAATAATATTTTTTTACAAATAATGCAAGCTATGTATCATGCAAGGAATGTGAGAACTTACTACTAACGATTGGTCCGTTGAAATTTCTTTGACAATCTTCTGAACTCAAGGAAAAGAATCATACATCAATTTTTCTAAAGACGTTGACCACAAACGAAGTTTTGTGAGGAATTCTTTGACTTTATCCTTGGCCGATAGAATATTTTCTTCTTTCCCTTGGAGGCTCTTATTTAAAATATTTAGGTGGTTAAAAATATCAGCGAGTAATGCTAATTTTAATATCCAAACAGGGTCACAAAAGTAATTCGCATATTCAGATTTATTATCTTGTTAGAACAATAACAATTCAGCTATTAGTTTCAGAACTCATGTTAATACATTTCCTTGTGATAGTCATCTGACCTCTGTATGATTAAGGAGATTTGTATGGAGAGAACCCATGTCTTCACAAATGATTCTAAACAGTCGAGTTTGAAAAGCTTTACCTTTAATAGATTTTACAACTTTGATCACCTCTTTCATTACATCATTCAAATCAGAAGGTAAAACCTTGGCTAACAAAGCTTGCCGATGAAGAAAAGCAGTGTGTCCATGAAACATTTGGCATTATTGATTGTAATTTCGCAACGAGCCCACTTTGATTGCCAATCATAACTTTAGCGCCATCGCTACAAATAGCGATACATTTTGTCCAATCAATCTCGTAGTCATGAGTGCTTTCTAAAAACGCGCCGTATAAATACTGGCCAGTAGTTTTCGCAGGAAGCGCTTTGCAAAATAAAATGTCTTCATTGATACTTTCATCTGCTTTAAAGCGCACAAATATCACAAAATTGCGCACAATCCGCAACATCAGTCGACTCATCAAACTGCAGAGCAAAATGTGGTCTCGTCTTTAATTTTTTGACTAATTGTTCTCGAATGTCAGCGGCCACATAGTTTAATCTGCGTTCAATAGTATTATCATAAAGTAGTATGTTTTTTAGTTTGTTTGCCTCCTGCTTACCTAACATAATCTCAACCATATCCGGGGCTGATGGCATAATAAGATTCTCGGCAACTGTATGTGGTTTTAACCAGCTTTAACGACTCTGTAGCTGGCTAACAACGCTTTATCATTGACATTGGATACCTAAAATAATATTTTTAAAAATATAACTTTAATATGCATTTTACTATTATATCAATATATATTAGAATTTTTAATTATTGTGGATGTATTTGATGAAAAATGAGGTGGATATTAAAGTTAAATTAATTCTTGGGTCATATTGAAAAATCTTAATCTTTAAATGTGTATGAAATTTCTAATATATGATGATAATAAGTATTTCTCAAAACCTTAACAACAAACGTGTGTGAATTTATTGGAATGGCAATTTTTTTTATTTTCCTGAATAGTTATTAAATTTTAAAAATGGAGATAGCTAGGTTTCTTATGAAAGGCCTCACATAATATTATTTATTCTAAACAACAAATAATACTAGTTTATTACCTGAATCATAGTAGTTTGCAGATGGTTAAAGGTTTTCAGCTTCAGTTCGAATAAATGTAACGGTTTATCAGCATTCTTGTTATGTTTAGTTGAGAGGTGACGCATAAAATTTGATGGCTTTATACTCTCACATGATAATACTTCACCGCAAATTACACAATGAGGTTTATTATTCATGACAGTAAAACCATATTTCAAATAATTGTCATAAAGTCGTCTTTTTTTCAGTTTTGACTCGCTTCCGCTACTGCTACTTGTACTAGACGTGGAGGGCTGGGCAGATCTTTTTAGAAACTTCCCCATTACGAACGTACACGCTGGTGTACTCTGAGAGCTGAGAAACGACTGTGCCTATGCAGCCACTGACCGTTGAACTTCAACCAACCTGCGCGTGCACTCTCCCCTCCCCGCCCAACAGCGCCAAATACGTTTTATTTGAAATCACTGATATAATTTTATTACGTCCAGGGGGTCGCCATCATTTTTTTACTTGTAAAGGGGTCGCATATTCAAGAAGGTTGAAAAAAACTGCTCTAGATAGTTACTAATGTAATATGGTAATAGAAATGCTCGATTTTGAATCGATTTTTAAAATATGAATAATCGATATCCTAGATGGATTCAAAGTTATCTATCTGATTCACGAATCAATTATTTCTCTAGGGTTTTAAAAAAGATCGACTGGAAAGGAGACAGCAAATAAATACTTAAAAATATAATTGGCCTAAGAATTATTTTGTTGGCAACTATAAATATTTCGAAATGAGTTTTGGGAGTGCTGGGCCACAAATTAGTATAATATTGTATAATAGTATATCATTTATATTATATTTAGTCAATAGGTTTACCAAATATTGTTGTATTGGCCTAATTTAATAGCAAATATTGAATGTAGGCTTAATTTGTAAACTTATTTAAACAATGATAATAAAATTATATAATGACAGTTAATTAACTAAGCTTGATCAGTAAATATACACACACATAAAATATGTGCTAAATATAAAAAAAAACGAAAAATATATCCTTAATAATATTTTTAATATAACCAAAACAACCTTTTTTTTTCTACGTAAATATTTAAATCAATATTCTCATGATCGATACAATGCACTTGATCTTTTTTGCCAAAGTCGACGCATGATCTCTTGTATAAATCGATTCAGAGAATCGAGTTAAGCCTTAATGTATCCACTTGAGCATTTTACTCCGATCGAACAGAATAAGCCGAACACCCCGAACGAGCGCGAACAAATGAGACGTCCGAAAACTCCGATCATTTGGATCGTCTGCTGGTGCTTGTTTTGTCCCCGTTAATTCCGCCACGAACAGGACAAGTACTAGAGCTTAGTCTCTAAATTGATCTGATAGTGGCAGCAGGCTATATTTTTTTTTCTTTTTCCGTGTACTGTGTGCATTAACAAAAAATAAAAGAAAACGAGGGACAGAAATATATGGATGGAGCAGCTGTATTTTAGGTTGCAAAATACAGCACTGTTCGGGGTATTGGACGAAGGACATTTCCAAAATGTAACACGTATGTCATCTCAATACTTTTACATTTTGGTTAACCTGTACATGTTGAAGGTTCCGTAGCACCGGATTTCCTTCATGTAGATTGTCTATTAACAGCAAACATTCTTCTGGGGGCTCACTCCATGATTCGCAACAAACACTCCTAGTGGTCTGACCTGGTGCGAAGACATATACCCACTGAACCCAAGCGGACGTCTGACTTCCTTTGAACATAGAAAAAATAACAACGACCGTTGTTCGATAACGTTCGGCTTGTTCTGTTCGGCTTGGCGCGTGCTCGCAAACGAGCATTCACTAACTTAATCCAAGTTCGCACGAACGAATATTTAAGGGAACACCCACATTTTAGGCTCGATCATATTTATACGGAGCCCGTAAATAATATTAAATATATTTGACAACACCGGGAATCGATTCAAGGTCATTTCTTACTTTCTTTAGCAATTTTATTTTCTAACCTAATCTCTATTTACAAATATATATTATACAGAAGACATAATTGAAATAATAATTTGTTCCCAACCCCTAGAGTTTCTCAAAAAAATATTTAGGTCGATAATAAAAAATAAAAGTTTTTTCGGTCTAATAAATCCACAGATTGGAGTACATATCACTTTGACTAGTAGTATATAATTTTAAACATCACAATTTTAGCAAGCTTTGGAAAAGTATCTTTTTTATATTTAGTTTGGAGGGAGAGAATACAAATGGAATTTTAGATTTGAATTTGTAAAGCATAGACTTGAGTCACTCCTGCCCCTATATTACTGATGAAACTTTTGGTCCTTGGATGGCCGATGGAGGGAGATAGAGTTGGAGGATGGGCGGGATGTTGAGGAACTCATCGTAAGTGAGGCGTGAACATCGGAAGTGCATTTAGCGATTTGAAGAGGCCAGTGGTGCCATCTCTGGAGTGTCTGCTAAAGTTCATTGGGCCGATGATAGCATAGGAGGTGAAGTGAGTGAGTGGAGACCGTGGGTTTGCGGTGGTAGTGATCCCCTGCCAGCCCCCTCCCAACAATCCCCCGGCCCTATTCACGGACTACTGGCATGGACGGGTCAATGTGAAGGCCCACTGTCACGGTACTAGGCACAGGGGATATATTTTGTCCACAGCGAGGAATCCCAAAATAATTAAACAATCAATACCTTACGAGGTGTCCTAAGCACTCATAAACACTCCCCTCCGACCCCTACACTTACCACACACAATTAACTTATAAAATAATCGATTTTATAATATATTTATTTAAAAAAATACAAATAGACATTTGATAAATCTTTTATTTTAGAAAATGCATTGATAGTATTTTACTATACTATTACTGTTATTTCAAAGATATTGATAATATCAAAAGTGACAGCTGTGACTATTATTGCCATACGTGAAAGTAGATCTAGTAAATGTTATATATGTCAGATATCTAAATTCTTAATAACGTTGAGAGCCGCCACGTTAGACACGTGGTATAACATGCTTCTTCCACAGTACACTCGACTACCAATGACTGGTAGTTCAAGGTTCGAATCTAAGTCAGGTGTACTGAGGGTGGTTTATCTAAACTCTTTTTCCACGAAAATGAGGGTATAATTTCTATAAGTATAACATTACTAATCCTTAAAACCATTAGTGTAATAATTATACTACTATAAAGCCACATGGCTGACTCACTCACCGACATTAATGTTCACCCAATTCTAGATGAGTTAGAAACTTTAAACTTGAGAAACTTATAGCTTTTAGCCTGTAACAGACCGTAAAATTCCAAAAAGTTTAAAAAAAATCAACCCCCCAAAAATATTCAAAATGGAGGAGCTACTTTAAGGTCGGTGTGGACCTTTATTTGGAGGTCTCTTGTGGGTAAACGGTAAGACTTATCAAAAAACAGCTCTGGAATTGCATTAGTTTACATCCACTTACAAAGAAAACACACCGGGGGTTTGCGGGCGTAGCTCCCAACAAGCAAAGTGAGTTAGTACATAAACCTAAACGGATAATAAGATGCGGTGCTAAAACAAAGCAAATATTGATTTATAACTTTTACTATTTTCTGCACAGAACAGCCTTTGTAACCCCTCGTCCCTCTTTTCCCGACTATCTTCCCAATTTATTTTAAGGTGGAGATGTAGAGAACTCGAGAAAAGTTCAGTATTTTTGCAATTTTTACAGCAAAACCTTGTTTTAGTCTGAAAATATGTACTACTCCACTAGAAACATAAGAGTTTAGTTTTCTTCGCATGGTGATATCAACAGTTGTTGAATATCTGTCACGAGCACAGCAGCGTTAGATGAAAAACATTTTAAATGAAGAGAAAAAGTGGTCATTAAACTCCAGGAGAACCCATGACAGATATGCAACAACTGTAGAGGTCACCGTGTGAATAAAACTAACCTCTATGTTTCTATTAAAGCAACTTTTAAGTTATTATGACCGAAAAAAATATTAATATAAATATTGTAAAAACAAACACTTTTTCTCTCATCCTCTACACTCCCTACAAAAAAGGTGGCACTCTTACCTTGATCAATTACACTATGACTCCAGCTTTCAAATTACGCCGTAGTGGAACCAAGCAATATTTTTCAGTAATTCTAGCCATTTAGTTTATATATTTAAAACTCGAGGAAATGCCTTTATACAAAGATTTCCTCTTTTCCGTACCAGCCATGTTTATATGTTTTATTAAAATGAAATAATTTGCCCAGAAATATTTTAAATTAGGCTTCCCATACGAACAGGAATATTTATATGATACTCAGATTAATTGAATTTCCAATTTACATTTCTAGGATACTTTAAAGTCTACAATAATTGACAGCTGACGTTGTAAAATTGACGCATGATGCGTCAGCGTAGCAGCTAGTGAATATTTTAAAATACTTTGTTAGGCCTACTCCCATCAGTCATCGGATGGTACATGCCACCATTAATTATCACAGAAAACTGGGTGAATGGGGGCAGAAAAGAGGGGGTTTTAAGCTCAAAAATATGAAGTAGTGTGAAATGTTTTCCTTAACTGGTTTTTAACTCTGCCTCCAAGCAAATTCGGGTAAATTTTCTCCTAGATCAAACTTGCCTACTTCTACCCTATTTAGTGTAAATTAGCGGGTAGCACGATCAATTAGCAAGACCCCATACAAAAAGAAACTTTTTTTTTTCCTCCACACTTTTTGCCAAACATATTCTTCTCCGGTTCTAGATGTGGAATTAATGATCTCATTTCTCACAAATAATATGTAATATCAAGAAATATCTCTAAGATACATGGGGCAAAAAAGTAAAACATAGGTAAGTATACACTTATTTTTTAAGGAGATCAGTTCTGAAAGGTATTTTTTCCTACAAATATCATGCTGTTGGAAAATATAACTTTTAAGTACAGATTCTCGAAAAAGTCAAACTCAATAAATTTCACCTTTGAGTTTTATTTTTTATAAAAGTTGTACTTTCAATTAGAAATATTATTTTCTATAACTTCAAAAAGAATTACTTAACACCCGCCTCAGTGGCGTAGTTGGCTAACGCGCTAGTCGTGTTGAGCTCGACTGTTGATGACGGGGAGATTGAGCTTCGAATCTCGGCCGGGTGAACTGGGGGTGGTTTTTCCTAAAAAGCATTTACACTCTCCCTCCACGCAAATGCGGGTTCACTTCCTCTAAGTCAACCTTCCCAATTCCTAATCCATTAGAGTAATTAGTACTTAAAGCGTATAACCCGAACGGATAGTAAGACGCGGTGCTAAAAAAAAAAGAATTACTTAACGTTCAAGATAGATCCGTCGACCACGGCTGGGTTAAAACCCAAGAACATCAAGTCCTGAAGCGAACACATTTTACCACAAGGACAGAGTTTGACCAAAGCAGTGATATTCTACCTTGAGTTCGCGTACCTGCTGAGGTAAGTGGAGACATTTTAGGGGGCATGTAAAATTTAATATAGGTAGTATATGTGGTAAGCTATTTTAAACCAGCTGACATTAGTGACACACGTGGATTTAGGTAGGCTGGTTTTTAAGTGGCTCACCTTGTATTTTAAATGTATATATTGACCATTCATGATTTATTATTTAATAAATTATTTTGGATGCTATTTATTTTATATATAAATTATACAATATTTATAACGTTCATTGTTCACTAACAACTTTGGGAAAGGGGGGGGGGTGAGGGGGGTGAAGTGGAAAAGAAATAAATAACTTCTAGAGGTACGCGAAAATAAAAGTTGAATATCACTGTACTAAAGGAACTTAACATAAGAGTATAGGAGAGTGTAGTTTAATTTTCATCATGACATAATACCCATTCAGTTTATTCAAAGACCTACACCAACAAAATAAGGGTAAGACATGTAAGATTTATTGAAAATGTAGCCGTATTTGCGTGGAGGGAATGTTTTAAACCATTCAAGGAAAACCAAATTAGAATATCTGGCTGGTATTAATGCCTTAAATCGGTAGACCAGACAAGATGAGACAAGTTTGATTGTCTTCTGACAAAAGGTAAAGACGAAAAAAAAAGTTATTTTTTTGGCCACTAGGGGGGTAAGAAAAAACAGTGGAAGAAGATTATTCAATTAAAAGACGCTTGCTAATTAGGAAGTTTGTGAAGGGATTTTGAGGGTTTGGAAGAGGGAAAAGGGCAGGGGGATTGGAAGAAGGGTTTTGAAGTGAGGATGGTATGGGATTTAAAGCGATTATCCCTTAAGGGTGAGAAGGAGGAGGGGGGAAAAGGATGTAGAAAGAAGACGAAGCAACGCACAGACATCAAGACAGAGCGTCGCCCAAAGTTGCCAACTGCCTCATCTCGAGTGTCATCTGTTTTCGTTTTTTGGCTCCTCTTCCATTATTTCAACAATCAGGGAAGTTGTGCTTGGGTGTGAAGAACAGAAGATTGACTTTTAAGTTTTAGTTTTCCCCCTTATTGTTACGTAAAATGTTTATGTTATTAACGGCAATCCAATCCCATAGGCAGTCCAGTATATACTTCATTCACGGGAGGAGTTTACCTCTGAAAGGTCTTTTTTCTTACCAATATCCTACTATATAATAGATTTCTGGTAAGGAAAACAGTCCTTTCCCAGGTAAACTCCTACCGTGAACGAACTTTATTTATAATTTTCCACGTGATTTAAGCCTCACTTATTTGGTTCAGATTTTTTCGCGTCTGCGCATTGATTAAGGATCCCACGTTCGATTCATAGCATGGCTGATATGGTGGTGTAGGGTTGGAGAGGGAGGAAAGTTTTACTTACCTTAGCAATCAATGAACTGATTATCTATCTTTTCTATAATTAATCTAGGATCTAATTTGTCTATTGATCTAATCGCCAATTTAAAATGGTGCACCTAAAATACCTCTACGTACTTAATAAATAAATTTAATTTATTTCAATGATAATTATCTTTAAGGCATAAATCTTACAATACAACAATGAATTACACATTTCCAAACTAAGTTTTCTCAATGTATTATTGTGTATCAAAATTAGATAATTTGTTATATACTTGCATTACCACATTGTTATTCATATGGGCTCAAAACTCGATTGAATGTACCGATGCAAGGGTTTCCCAAAATATTTTTCCACTCTTCCTATTCCTAATAATTATACCATTAGTATAAATATTCAGAAAACCTGAAAAGTTGAAACTTTGTGCATACACATCTATATAAGCTCGCTTCGCTCTTTAAGAAGCTAGGCCCCCAAGCCCTCAGTGAGCTATATTTGCAAGTGGATGTGAAATAATGTAATTCCAGAGCCGTTTTTTTATAGGTGTTACCGTTTAGCCACCTCCAAAGAAAGGTCCGCACCGAATTTAAAGTTGCTCTGCCATTTTGAAATATTTTTTCGGGGGTTATTCTAACTTTTTGGAATTTTCCTGTCAGTTACAAGCTAGAAGCTATAAGTATGTCAAATTTCATGTTTCTATCTCATACGAAAGTGCTTAAATATTAATGTCAGTGAGTGAGTCAGCCGTGTGGCTTTATAGTAGTATAATAATAACTTGGGCTATGACTTCAATTGGTCAAAAACATTCAAAAACAATACTTCAAAATGGCTTACAGTGTATTCCTCTGCCAAGTATAAATAAACAGAGATAATTATGTCTTTACTTATATATAAACGATAACTTTTACTTTACTTTTATTTGAATATTATGGGTATACTTACACATTTCGAATATGGACAACAATCACCAAAGTTCTGAAATGTAATTGCACTTTAATACAAACGTTGTGAGGAGGTTGACCTTGGTGATTGTTTGCCTGGGTATGACTCGTAATCGGATCAATACAAAGAAGTTAGCTATTTAAAATATATTGTGTATAATTTTATTTTCTATATTTAGGAAATGATAAGTCCCAGGATGATCATACTTAATAAATATTTTGTCCTTACCCACACCCATGTAGCACACTTTTTTTTAACCTCCTCCTCTCTTGCGGGTCTTAAGATCTCGTCCATCCTAACAACTTTATTTAACTTTCCTAAACTCATTTTATTCAATTTACCCCGTCGATGTCTTGTAAGTTGCAGCATTCATCTGCTGCAGCCTCTACACTGCTGATCCATTTTGAGTCCCTTGACAGTCTAGTTCTCTCTACGCCCTCCTCCCTCTCCACCCTCTCTTCTGTTCCTTTTATCATGCCATCTCGTCACATCTGCCCCTACCTCTCTCTCTCTTCTCAATCACTTTACTTATACCCTAAAAGTTAACCCCATGGAAACTCCGCAATAACTAAATTCATCAGTTCTCCATTACTAGGAAAAGTCTTTTCCCATCATTACAAAGAGACTAATGACTTAGAATCCTTTGTTCTTCATGGAACTGAAACCCCTGCCCCCCCCCCCTTTCATCCCAGCCCCTATTTTACATTCCTCTCCACCCTCTCTCCTCCCTAAATCTTCTTTAACTTCCACGACAGATAATCGAAAGTAGAGTTTTGGGTATAAGTAACTTTTGGAGAATATAAACATATTTGTTTGGTGCCCAACACAGATAATAGCATACTATATTATTTGTGTAATTAGTAAGGCATTTATAATATCTGTCAAAAGTTACAATTTCAGATCACAAGTATTGACGTTAAAATCATTTGAAATGGTTTTAGTAGCTTTATAACTTTCAAAAATGTTCCTTCCTATCTAAATAAGACTATAGAATATCGCAATGAGCTTCCCATGCTTGTATTTATTAGCATTTGAGGCAGTCAATGTTTCCCAAACTTTTGCCAGTCGCGTACCTCTTTTAGGGCTATGATATAAAGTCCGTTCACGATAGGTTTTTACCTGGATGACAGTTCGAAAATCACATGTTTAGGTTTTGGGTTGCCAACACTTCTAAAAGATCAATGTTTTGTTATAAATGTAAAGATCTTTAATTACCTGTTATATATTACATTTAAAATAACGTAAACTTAAGTTTTCTCATACTATTTCATTTTTTTAAACAATTTATTTTTATCCAACTCGAAACAATATTTTAAACATAATTAAAAGTACTTCGTTTTGGAACGTTATTGATTATGTTTAATATAGTGCACATATCAATACCTTTTAATACAGGCATCGTATTTACTTGGAAAAGAGAAAATGGTTGTCATTATTTTTACATACAATAAATGATTTTATGATTATTTTATCTTATTTTGAAATATTTAACCAAATAAAATATTTTCATCCACTGCGTGGGTGCATCATTGTAAAAAACTTGTTAACCATCATGTTCAACCATATGATTTAAACTCGTCAGTCGCCATTTTGAAGCTATGTTCGATAGACATTTTTATGAATATATTTTTAAAGTGGAATAGAACGATAAATAAACTGTGTGTCCGTCATCAAATAAATATATAATCAATATTGGCCTAAATTACTGTGGTTAACTATCACATTAATATATTAACATCTGTTTTCATTACAGTCATACAAAGTGATAGATGTTAGCTGTTGGCGTAGTGATATATTAGGGACTACTTCTAGTAACATTTCAAGCTGTCGTCCAAGTAAACTTAGGTCGTGACTGATTTATAGCATATATACCTTTCAAATAAAAAGTCTACAACAACATGTCAAAATTGTTCATCTCATTTAACTATTATAAAAAATAATATTTTATTATTATTATTATTATTATTAGTGTTTTATCGCACACATTGAGATCATTTTCTTACCCTTAAGCGCACATATACCACAGTTTGAGAAACACTGTAACAGTGAATACTTTGTTGAAAAGTGTCAATTTTATGTTGACACTTTCTTGAATTAAAAAGAGGTCAAGCAGGAAGTCATCAACGTCATAAACCACGTGTGCTTATAGCGTTACTGGATGGAAATGTGGGTCAGTATGAGAACAAACGAGAGAGGAAGAAAATGCTAATGTTGTAATGATTATATTTTATACACCATTTGATTAATTTATAGACACAATCAGATCTGATATAATAGGATAATATTCAGGGCTCAATTATTTAACACTATCTTTAGCAGTAAATGTCAACGTGGTGCAGTAGCCTTCTGTTTTTCCCTATCAGCTACCCAGGTGAAAACTTCTCAGAAAGCAAGTAAAGGTAAGCGCTCACTGTGTCGGTACCGCACGGACAGAATGAAAGGAACGGAAAGTACAACTTATTCGTAGCATTATTTGTTACCAAGTTGCGCCCACTACGTCACCTCCAGCAACGGACACTCCACCGTTCCGACATTCGACAGAAAGTCCGGGCGAGGGAATTAATATCAAGTATTTTTGGCGTCATTTTCAACCAGATCAGGAAACTTATGTGTGGTATTCGCCAAACATAAGTCTTTTCCTGTTGATAATGTGAACCCAGAATCATCGTTTCCTACATTTTCTTCTCTTCGATTAAAAGGCAACTAATAGCTACAAATTCTTCATCACTTACCATATTTAAATAATATGGTGAAATATCACTCACAAAAGCACAATTATAAACACGAAGGCAATCCAACAATAACAGAAATGCAAAAATTACTTCCTTGAGCACGCAGACGAGAAGCTCACCTTCTGGCTCAAGAGCAGCCGAGCAAACTGTGTCTCCACCCCTGCCGTCAGTGCGGATAGTGGGAGAACCCCCCTCTCCTCCCTAAAATGTGCGGCCCCTGCAGGACCGACCCGGTGGGCTAAAATCACCTAATCTTAATCGGGATTTTAACCACTCCGTGTCAGCCACAATCGCCACAATCAAAGATCAATCACTATCCAAACCTTTTAGCGAGCAGCACGTGTGATATCTAATCACGGATCCCAATTGCTCAAACTCATAGCAACAGTGACTTGAACTAATCAGTCATGTTTATTTATTATCATAAAAACCGGCAATGCTAAGACCCCAAATAAATAAATGGTATGGAGCACTGCACATACTTTCTCTCTCTTTTATTTTAAAATAGACATTTACTAAAAACTCATGGGATTTGTGAAACGAAATAATTGTTGTAGAATCACTACATCTTAGATCATAAATGAAATAATATACACTGTTGCTTACTTACTTTATGGTACTAGGAACTAGGAACACTGTTACAGAGAAGTTGGGAAAAGAGCGCCACCAAAGAGAATAAGAATTAAACTCGTTTTCAATTACCTGTATTAAAAAGTATATGGATATTTGAAACTATTGGTTTTGTAAAAATATTTTTCAAACCAAATATTGTTATCTTTAACATTACTAAAACTTTACAATGATAAGTTATTTCGTATCTCGAATAGTTGCGTAGAAATTATGAAAATTTGAAGATTTCCCTTTTGTAATGTCAACATCATTTTCATAAGAAAATAAGAATTGCCATCTTGTTTACATGAGTAAACAGTGTTTATATAAAATATTTAATCGAAATAATTAAAACGAATTTTGAGAAAAACATTTTTTTTTCCTTTTTGCCTTCAGTAAACTACCCTTAAATTTAGGAATAGGTATTTTATTCCAAAAACACCTTTGGGAAACTTTATTAAATTCCCAGATACAACGTTTTAGCACAATGGGTAATATAGATTTGGCTCTAGCCCGAGGTACAGAGAAACGGACAGGCGGCATCGCTTCAGGGGGTCATGAAACATCGACATTTATAAAAATCTTGAGTTAGATTTTTTAACAATCACAATACTTTCTCTCCAAAGTGACGATAGAAAGTAAAAAGATAGCCCGTAGTAAAATACAGTATTGAAATAGTGTCACCCGAACGTGGTGACATTACATTTCATTTTCAATCACTCGTATGGAAAGTGAACCTTACCACATCAACACAATTTGTGTTGAGTTCCTCTTATTAAATTATATAATTCGTTTCATAAATACCCAATATGGGCTCCTATATAAACTACCTTCAGTTTACTGTGCATTTAGGTCTTGGTAATCAATTCAATTTTTTTATTTTTTGTTTTCAAAGTGGAAAATTCAAATGTTTAGGCTGTTAAGAAGTCTATATATGTATAGAGTCATAAAAAATAGTTTTGTGTTCGTTTCAGTAAACAGCGAACTCATATACTATTAACTCATATACTATTATTAATATATAACCTAAATGTAACATAATTGTGATTGACTTATCTCGGCTACCTAGGCAGCACCCTTAACATAGGCCCATTTCAGTGTAGATGTTTGATTTTCTTAACCTATGGCTTCCTTGCATGTTAACTCCTGTAATTATACTGTTTTTAACCCCTCTCATATATGAAAAAAAGTTATGGGTGAAGTGCATTTTTCTTTAAAGAATTGTATGTAAAATATCCTTTTAATACGTCATCCATGGATAATCACGCGCTTTTAGAAATAATTTAAATACACTACGTATTAAAACTTTTTATTTTATTTAAAAGATCATATCCATTGTATTAGAAAATCCATGTGACACTCTGGCTCCCTCTACCCAATAAGAAGCTAGCCTTCACAACATCAGGTTGCAGGAACTTTTCTATTAGTTAGTTAGTTACTGGTGACAAGCGGTCCAAGAGGCAAGGGGTAGGTCATATATAAGCCGCATGTGCGTATGAATCCCCTGTTAGATTCATCACACAGCTCGTTAAAACAGTGCCGGTAATATATTAATAAGTAGTAACATAAAACCTACACAGCACACAGTACTCAGAATACTGAACATGTAATATCACAGAAAAACAATTCGTAATTTAACAAAAATTGTAACATTTAATATCATATCTTTAATACCGAAGGAGTAATCATCTAAATAAATCGTGTGTAACATTAAAAGTTATACCCGTTTCATAAATATAAATATCACATAATCAGGTAACATAACCGTGTGATAGGTGCATAGTAAGGCACGCACTAACATCATCATATAACCTGATATCATCGATATCAAATATCGCACAATAAATCCGATAGGGGGCCTATCATTATAATTGGTTCCAAATAGCGGGGAAAATATTTCAATAGCAAACCATATCTCCATAATTGGAGTCCAATCGCGGGGCAATAAATTCCGTATAACCATAGTTGGTGCCCAATCGCGAGGCATCATTAGAATATAAAATCAATGTCACCACACTCGCTTACCTATATCATTGTCATATTTTGGATTGTGTAAATAAGGTAAGCTCAGAAGTTGGTTATACGCATCCATATGAACAATAAAGAGTCGAATATAAATCCAAGTCAGTATTATAAAGTATTAAGGTCATATAAAATATTACCAGTCTCGGTGGCGAAGTTAGCTAACGCGCTAGTTTCATGTTGGGCTAAACTGCTGAATACGGAAAAATTGAGGTTCAAATATCGGTCGGGTTAACTGGGGGTGGTTTTTTCTAAATGGTTTTCCACTCCACCTCCATGCAAATTCGGGATTACTTCCTACAAATTCAATATTCCTTATTCCTAAACCATTAGCATAATTAGTACTTAAGTGTATAACCCAAATGGGTAGTAAGATACGGTGCTAAATAAAAATAGATATTAACTAGAATTACTTTCCGATTGGTTGAAATAATCAATTCCCATAAATAAATACGATTTTACACTACTCTCACACAAACTAGTATAAACCAGTATACAAATTATTACCATTGATTATATTCTTAGGAACTCACCTTAGCACTTAAGTGAACTATGACTAGGCTTACCACACATCCCGGTTTGAAAGTCTAGTCCCATGGTCCCAGCCGGTATGACATTTTGTCCCGGTAAGAATAAAAAAGTTAAGAATATGAAAAATTAACAAAACAATATTGACTATAGAGAAAAAAAATCAAATTCAACTGATATTGTTATTAAATTTAAGAAGTTGATAGCAAATCTTGAAGAAAGGCGATTAAATAGATTTATACCAAAAGGAGCACAAAAAAAATGTCAAGGTACTAGAGGAGTCTGGAAGCATTAATATTGATATAGTTATGAGAGAATTTACACATTTTTATAATCAATATTCATCCTACATTGATCTATGAGAAAATATATTTGGTGAAACAGAATCTTTTGTCTGGATAAACAATGGTGAGATTATATGGCCTGAAATTGCAAATTCAGCAGAAAAAATTAATTAAACACTTGGAAATGGTGCAGTAAGCTCAGATTAACTATTTGATAAAGTGGTAGTTGCAGGCATTTTGGTCTTCAAACTGTGACACTTTCAAAATTATGACATTGAATTGTGAAAATAAAGTTGGTTCAACTATTCAATCCCTTTAAAGACAAGAATTTGTCTGTATCTAGCCTCTGCTGAGTCGTGTAGTCCATTTTCTGCCTATCAGGTAGTTGAATGGGTGTTCTCACTGATGAGCAATGTCTGGTTTCAAGAAAGAGGTAGAATGACAAAATCGCCAGTTTAATGCCCAATGTAGGCCTACTGAAAAATAAACATTGAAATAAGTTGCTTGGAGTTTTATGAAAAGATAAAGAATAACAAAGCATTTCTAAAAAAGGTTCACGCAAGTAACAAATACGATTGGTTAAAACCAGATATTAATAAGTGTTTTTAGCTGTAGATTTTAAGTTCTTTAACTCTCCTAACCTATAGTAAATTATGATTTATAGCTTCATATTTTTATTCGTACTTTTCTTTGTATTAAATTCAAGTGAGTTTGGTTTCAGTTTTCATTTAAATAAATTATCAAAAGTAGCTTTTAAATGTGAATTAATTTTCAAAATTGATATCGCCAATTACGTCATAAACATCCTTTGGATCGGTAAGGGATGGTGGTGGAGGAGGGGGAGGGGGTGTGGAAATTGGTAAAAGTGTGTTAGTGCTAATTTTTCCTTTTACGCCAATGAGGTTTTGCAACAAGATTCTCTTCCCGTAAAACTCTAAAAGTGTCCCGGTTTGAGAGAAAAATATTATGGTAAGCCTAACTATTACTAACCCGCCTCGGTGGCGTAGTTGGCTAACGCGCTTGACGTGTTGAGCTCGACTGCTGAGGACGGGGAGATCGAGGTTCAAATCTCGGTCGGGTGAACTGGGGGTGGCTTTTCCTAAATGGTTTTCCACTCTCCTTCCACGCAAATGCGGGTTCACTTCCTCTATTTCAACCTTCCCAATTCCTAATCCATTAGAGTAATAGTACTTAAAGCGTATAACCCGAACGGGTAGTAAGATGCGGTGCTAAATATTAACTATTACTATACCAACCATGAACTTATCAATATAAGTATGTGGAAAAACCGCTTGTTTGGTCGACACCACTTAAACTAGCCGTTTGAGATATACACACTTTGCAACTATACTAATGTGTTAGGGATGAAGAAGTTAGAATTTATATGTAATGCACTTTCATTTTCCTGTAAGGCGTGAGTAAAACCATTTAGGAAAAATGACCCTCCATTCGCCATAAATAAATAAATATAAAATTGTAAAGGACAATAATTAAGCCAAGTAGTTTGTAGAGTTATTTTGAATACATCTATAGAAGATTGATGATATAAATGAATTCTTTGAAACCTTAATTTACATAATATTATATGATTCAGGCTGTTTTAATCAGTGTGGCTTATGAACTTTTATAGGCCCTTTTACAATATTTACTAAGCCTTCTCTCAAAATAATGGCATTCTGCCACGTGATAAAGCAGGCGATGTCTTCGTAGTTACAACTCCCACCGCTAGATCGCAGCACCTCCTAGCCCCTCTGGATCAATTCAAAACGACGCGCTAACTGAACGAACTAAACCTATTTTAAAAAGAGTGGTAAGGTTTTATATATAATTTTGTAAATAATATGTATTGGTTTATTTTGATTAGTAAACTGTTCTTGGTTGTTTAACATAAACTTTCATTTAGTATTTATCATTTTTACGAGTAAATGTTATTTTAAGAAAACTGCATAATTATTATAATCATATTGTATAACATTGTATTACAATTCATTACATAATCTCATTTTTGTGGTAAAAATGAAATTGCTGAATTACAAATGAAATGCATTTATTGGTGAATAGCTCCTTGGTGAGTGCATTTTTTCTACCATTATAAATGATTTGGGATAGTGCATAAACAAATTAAGTCAATACATTGTAAAGTTTATTAGAACGATTAACTCTGAAAAAAAATAATTAGTAAGATTTTTAACAAAATTTGTATGTGGACCTAATTGTATTATTATCCTAATTAAATTACCAACCAGTGGTGTATTTATGTAATAAAACCCCAAAAATATATGTATAGTAGATAAATAAAAGAGTTTAATTAATAGAGAAGATTAGGAGAAGTTTTGGAATTTTGATGACGGTAAAAGGGTCTACGGAATCTTTGACAACACTTGATCGATTAAACAAATGAAAAATGCTTTTGATAAGAATTTTTGCAACTGGCCACTTATTCGTCCACAACCTACAAATTGGGAAACACAGCTTTAACACATTAATACGTGTTTTTTTGTTTACCAACATATTTAGTATCCGTTCAGACTATACGCTAGTTCACTTGTTATGTGGAAGCTAGAAATTTTAAAGAATTGTAAAATAAATGTGTGGGTAAGAATTCTTAACTTCAAGACAAGTTTTAATAAAATCAAGTTTTGTTTTAGCTTGAGTAGTATAAAGCAATTCAAGTTTTTTATACCATAAACAAGTACAAACATAAAAAGTTAGAACAATTGTTTTTGTTAAAAAGTTAATTAACAAACAAATTTGAATGTACAGGTTTTTAATGAAACAAACATAAATATTGAGGGAATCTATTTTCTATGAAATTTTATATTAAAATTTAGTAAAATTAATTACACTAGGAATTTTAGAGATGATTTAAAATTCCGAATACTAAGATTTTTTGAATTCTGTAAAAATGATAGTCTAGTTCGACCTGCTACTAAAACTATACATGAATTAAATATTTTAGTACTCGCAAAACCCTAAAGTGTACCCACATTTTACTTGTGGGGAATAATGGGAAAACACTTTGCCAAAACAATACCATCCTTGGTACAACAAACCAGTAATCCAGTAACACATGAGTGTGTCACCTTATACCATGCAATCACCAATGCAAGTTAAAGGTAGCTAGTAGTTTGAATGCTTTTTTTTCAGCTGTCCTTAGAATAAAAAAATTGCACATGTAACTAATACAATAATTTACCTTTATTTTATTTTCAAATATAGTAATAGAAAAGATTATAAGTAATTTGTTAATTTTAATTTTATATTCAATTATGTTATGTACTTTGGGGTATTTACCCGCAACATTACAGCAACCGAAATGAAGCAGACTTAGAATAAAGTGTAATTTCCATTTTAAATTAGTGGTATGACATAATGGTCGCTACACATCATCATATTCATCGTAAGAAAGTCGTCAGGATGGATTAAAACGGGAAGGGGTGGTCGGAGGTAGCGTTGAGATAGAAGGCCTGGAATTTTAGTGAACTTATTGTAAACTATAGTACTAAACATTTAGTCAGTTATAGGTTAAGTCTAAAAGAGTCACTGGTCAAGTCAATCCTTCTGGCAAACAGTCCTTTTGTATGATTACATCGGTGCAACTAACTCTACATCGAACTGTGGCAATACAGTACTGCCGTGACACCCCCAGCTCCTATTGAACTAGTTTCAACCCTTCTTATAGTTCTAAACTGTGTATTTATTCCAATTGTTTTGCTTGGCTACAAAACACTGATGTGTAAGTAACTCTATTCAAATTGATCTGATAATATCTTTTTTTTTAATTAGTGGTATGACATAATGGTCGCTACACATCATCATATTCATCGTAAGAAAGTCGTCAGGATGGATTAAAACGGGAAGGGGTGGTCGGAGGTAGCGTTGAGATAGAAGGCCTGGAATTTTAGTGAACTTATTGTAAACTATAGTACTAAACATTTAGTCAGTTATAGGTTAAGTCTAAAAGAGTCACTGGTCAAGTCAATCCTTCTGGCAAACAGTCCTTTTGTATGATTACATCGGTGCAACTAACTCTACATCGAACTGTGGCAATACAGTACTGCCGTGACACCCCCAGCTCCTATTGAACTAGTTTCAACCCTTCTTATAGTTCTAAACTGTGTATTTATTCCAATTGTTTTGCTTGGCTACAAAACACTGATGTGTAAGTAACTCTATTCAAATTGATCTGATAATATCTTTTTTTTATCTTATTACGGACCTGTTTTGTATTTGACTGGATGACTCAGGCTTAAAACAGAAATAATCACGTGTATGTTGTGTAACATTGATATTATATAGACACAATCGTACTTACTTTCTCATATGGTGTAATAAAGAAGGTGTTTAACCCGATTCGGTGGCCACGTGGTCTAAGAGCGGGTAGTAAGACGTGGTGCGAAAATAAAAGAGAAAGAACAAGGTAGCTCTAAGCATTCTACCCAAAATTAAACCACAGAACCTGTGGGCAGAACTAAAAAAAAATACTTGTAAAAATATGTTCGGAAAAGTCATCTTGCAATATTAAAATATAAGGTTAAGTTAAAAGCAAAAACGCCTGGGGTTCACAGCTGTTAAGTACGTACGTGTACAACAAGTTGCATATCATTAGGCGGACCATCATGGCAGGTTCTCAAAACTCCCACTTGGTGTCACAATGCACAGTCCATTAGTTGCATTTGACGAGCACACATTCTTCAGACACCCTGCTAGCAACCAGGCGCTTCTTTCTGCCCTATGGTATGCACCCTTGCCGTACATACACGTACTTGAAGCTGCGTACTCCCGGCGTTGTTTTGTACCAAATTAATCTTTAATTTAGTAATATAAAATTACTTTTCCGGAAAAAAATTTAATAGGGTTTTCTTTTTATTTCTTCCCACAGATTCTTTAGCTTATGTTGTTACAGAGAGTTTAGAAATACCATGCAGTTTGTAACTTATTTTAAAGGTGTTTTTCAATCAAATACACGAAATCATTACTATTATTATTATTTAATATGTAAAACAATCCCTTAATACCCATTTTGAACGAAATAGTTGAAACAATTACGAAAAAATTCAGCTTTACAAAAATCAGTCATTACAAAACTAACCTTAAAGATATAATATTAATCACGACTTTGATTCGAGATATTATGTATGAACATCTAAATATCAGATTCGAACCAAATCTGTATAATGGTCTCAGCTGTTGTCAGACAAAGTTGTTGGCCAATTTTTTTTTAATTCATTGGTACATAAAGATCCATTTCTCAAGGTAAAAGAGTGTAAGTTTACAATACCTTCTCTTTGTGAAAAAGTAAAAAAAAAAAAAGATATTCCAAAAACAAAATTTTCTAATAGAAACAGTAAAATAAAGATAAATGAATTATTGAACTAAATATATGCAAGCGTTTAGACACCTGCACAAAATATAATATTTTAATTTAGTATTCTCATACCTTTGAAAACCTTTCTGCCCTCTTAACCATTAAATAATTACCAGAGTCTAAGAGAAAACAAGTTTAGTAACAACTATTTTTCTCTGTGAAAAAAAAAATACATTCTGGTTTATATAAGAAGGAACTATTTTAACAGTTAAAAAAGTTATCAAAATAAGTTTTATATATATTTAAGTTAAGTCATTTGATCTTTAATTTTAAAATTCCATAGAAAGTATACCAGCCCTAATAATAAAGTAAAAAGTTATAAATGTTGACCCCAAATTAAAAATATTTTTGTATTTTTTTAAGTTTATTTTTATCAGAATATTACAAGAGGTTATAAAATTGAATTTACATATAAACTTCTTGATATTATAGGCAAAGGCAATTAAGGTGGGAATAATTTCTTTTTTATATATCTTGGCAAAGCTCTATTATCTTAAGCTAACGATCTTTTGATAAGTTAAATTTTGTTCTTATTTTCAATTTATGATGTCAGATACCAAGATAATTACAACTCAAAACTGATGCGTTTTTTCAGCCTCAATGTTTAGTTGATGGAATCTCTTGAAGAAAAGTTTGCTAGTATAACATTTAAAAGCTCAATGATCACGTGTACATAGGCTGTTAAGATTAGACTGACCGAAACGTTAACTTGGAACATAAACCATATACACAAGAACGAATACATTTATAAAACAAACGGGGGGAAAATAATTAGAGACCCACATCGGTGGGCACGCAGACTATACTTTCGGTTCACCAGGTATGAATTGATGGAGACGAGAGTAATAGATCTTAAACCCCGGCCAGGTACTTTGGGGTATTATTTTACAGCCATATTATTATTATCATTGTATAAAATTTAATTCATCTTAATTTATAATAAAACTCTTTCAAATTTGAATGAACATCTTTGGCAGAAAATGTATCTATATATACAGGCTATTTTTAAGTAGGGATAAAATGAAGGTTTATATTTTATTTTTTTACGTATAACCCGAACGGGTAGTAAGACGTGGTGCTAATAATAATAATAATAATAATAATAATAAATTTAAATGACCATCGTTAATACTAAAATTATATTTTATTAGTTTATCTAACTTGAAGTATGCAAACAGTTATATCACGACTTACAAACTAGCTTAACCTAGAACAATGATTCTACTAATAAGCTTCAATCCTTAGAACCTAGGCAATTCTAGCTAAAAATCCAGTTGATTGATTTAATATACAATGAGTTCGGAAACTCATAGCCCAAACTGTACCTATAGTTTGTTTGAACAAAAATAATACAATATTCCTGCACACCTACATCTGGAAAACTATGCTAGTACCATTAAATTGTGTTCAAAGTTTTGGCGTACAGCGCCGGTATAGCATATCTTTTCTACCATACGTGTACAACAGGTTGCATAGGAATTAATTGCGTGACACTACACACCTCGACATATTTAGAGTACGTCAGCAGAACATAGCACAATATAGTAAACAACAAACAAGTCCATCTGGAAATAAGAATACGTTCAGAGGGTCATCATTAAAGGTCCTACATCAAAGAAAGTGGTAGCATAGGTTGGCGGATATAAATTTATGGAGATTTTGTATTAGTCTACTTTTGGTCTAAACAAGCTGCGCGTGCAGTTTAGGCCACGAGTTTCCGAACATTATGCATAAATATTTTTGAAACACTTCTCGATACCCATCCAAGATGTCCAAATTTGCTTACACTTATGAAATAGGAATTATTAAAGGTCAAATTTAGAGGACGGCTACCCTCATTTACTTGGAGAGATAGAACTACATAGAAAGAAAAACACACTCAATACACTCGGTTGGGATTTGAATCCTGAACTCACCGATATCGGTAAACCCGACTAGAGGAGCTTGTCGTTTGGATGATGTGCCTAACAACGAGAATTATATACGTATATATATATGTATATATATATATATATATGTATATATATATATATATATGTATATATATATATATATATATATATATATATATATATATATATATATATATATATATATATATATATTATATATATATATATATATGTATATATATAAGTATGTATATATATATGTATATATATAAGTATGTATATATATATATATATATGTATATGTATACGTATATATATATATATATCCCTCCATAAGCACCACCCGTAACTAAACCAGGGTCCGCTAAAATTGGGTTCACCCACTATGAGACCCTAAGGATGGTTGCACCAGAGGTCTAAAATTTGAGTTTTAGGTTTATATATTAAAGTCGATATTAGAGATGAGAGTTAGGAATGGATCCAAGGGGATGTCCCAGGATATACTCATCTCAACTCTAAAATATCAACTAATATTACACTTAATTAAAGAGAAAAATCACTTTTTAAAGACTTGAAATGTAAGATAAAGATATTTAATACTAAATCTTTCAAAATATTACCTACTTTACAGTAGTGACTCCCAAACATTTACATATGGTATACCTCCTAAAGCAATTGATAATTTACTGAGTTCCCCTTAATTCCCCCCTACCATAATAGGTGATATTAAAACCCTACGTACACATTCGTAGTACTCTACGCAACCCATTTCAAATAAATAAAATAGCAAATATGTTTAGTCAGACAATGATAGAAAAAGACCCAGAGGTTTAAGCAAAATTTGAATAGCGAATATTCTTTTTATGATGTGATAATACAAATATAAAATAACTTAAAGTTCTAGATCTGTTTAAAGATATCCACAGGAATATTCGCAGACCCAAGGCTAGGTGCCTCTGGACTATGGTATTAGGAACTCAAAAATTCAATGACGCACTTTTAAAAATATACCAGCTATCCCTGTCTTGAGCTAGTTCTATCCAGTCAATCTCATTACAACCTATCCATATCTTAAGCTAGATCTATCCAGTCCAGCTCATTACACCCTATCGTTATCTTCAGCTAACTTTATCCAGTCCATCTCATTATACCATATCACTATTTTGAGCTAGTTATATCCAGTTCATCTCATTAAATCCTATCCTTATCTTAAGTTAGTTCTATTCACGTTATCTCATTACACTCTGTCCCTATCTTGAGCTATTTATAACCAGTATAGCTCGTTACACCTCATCCCTATCTTGATATAGTTCTATCAAGTCCCCCTCATTACACTATATCCCTATCTTGAGCTAGTTGTATCCAGTCCATATCATTACAGCCTATCCCTATCTTGAGCTAAATCTATCCACTTAATCTCATTACACCCTATCCCTATATTGAGCTAGTTTTATCAGTCCATATCATTACACCCTGCCCCTATCTTGAGCTAGCTATATCCAGTCCATCTCATTACAACCTATCCCTACTTTGAGCTAGATCTATCCACTTAATCTCATTACACCTTATCTCTATATTGAGCTAGTTCTATCAGTCCATATCATTACACCCTGCCCTTATTTTGAGCTAGTTATATCCAGTATAGCTCGTTACACCTTATCCCTATCTTAAGATAGCTCTATCCAGTCGTCCTCACTACACCCTATCCCTATCTTGAGTTAGCTCATTCTAGTTCCCCTCATTACATCCTATCCCTATCGTGAGCTAGTTCATTCTAGTCCCGCTCATTATAGCCTATCCCTATCTTGAGATAATTCTTTCTAGGATGATTAAAGTAACATTTAGAGAAAATGTAATCAAACTTGCGTTGAAAGATTTTTTTTTAATTCCCTCAATACACCCAACCAAGATCTAAATTCCGATCTAAAAAGGTTTTAATGAGTGGCCTGGTCCTCTCCCGTACCCCCACCACATCTACCACCACTCTTTGAAATTGTATCTTATATATGTGTCTAGGTGTGATATTATTCCTACCCACAAGATCTTTACGAATAAACTCCTTTATCGGACCAAACTTGGTTATCATCGTTACCATTGTCTTCACACAAACAATTTCCTTTTTAGAAGTCCGAACAGAGGGGGATAGGTAAAAAAAACTTGTAGTTCAAGGTTTGTTCCAAATTATACCTAAAGGCTTTTAGTTCGCCTCTAAGAGAGGAACCAATTATGTTAATTCACCTCTCTAAAGTTAGCTGAGAGAAGTTGGTATAGTATTTGGTTTCAACTTGCCCATTTCACGCCAATAAGGACGAGAGTTTGAGAGGGGGTTCCTTTTGTAGTCTTCGTTACCTCCATCCCTTCCCCCCTCCCCCCACCTACTTTCAAAAACCATCCTCCACAGCCACCCGCTACCCCCTCTATCATCGCTAGTCTTAAGTAAGACATTGCGGTCAAGTTCGAGAGAAGAGACGGTCCCGCCAAGCGAATAGGTTTAGTTTCGGAGACGGCCACAAGCTTGAGCACTCACACAGCCCCCACCATCTTCATTAAACTTAATCAGCCACGTCTTCTGTCTGTAACATTCATCTCTTTTTCTCTCTTTCTCTCTTTGTGTTCAAAGGCACTGGAAACTTTTTTTATCCAGGTTAATAAAAGTGTAATTTTTTTAAGCACTTCATCTTACTATCCATTCGGATTGTACGCATATTAACTAATTACTCCAATAAGTTAGGGTTGAGGAAGGTTAAATTTAGAGGGGGTGTAACCGTATTCGCGTAAAGGGAGAGTGGAAAACCATCTTGGGAAAACCTCCATCAGTACATCTTACCTTAATTTGAACCCCTATATCCCTGTCATCGGCAATCGAGTTGAAATTGTTGGAATATTGGCTGTCTCTAGAAGCTATTTAGAGACTAAATTATTGACGAGGTAAGCGAGGTCCTGCTTTAAAGTGGGGATGTGGATAACTGGAAAAAAATTTCAGTGTATTTGCAGTTTTTATAGCAAAACATTTATTTTGGCTTAGGTTATAGAAAAAATAAAAATAAAATATTATCTCTGTTTGAGCCCGATTCCTACATTCCATTCTTGATTAGCCGATTTGGAATTTTGTCTGTCCGTTTGTTCCAATACTACTGCCAAATTAGTGGATCAATCATAACGAAATATTGCAAGGACATTCCTTAAACTGGCCAAACGAAATAGGTTTTTTTTTAACTACACCTTACTGACGCCTAAAACCACGTGGACAACGGTTATTCGCTATGAATATAATGTACTATTGAACAAATAAATTTTTTTTTCTATTCAACTTTATTACCAAGAAAAAATATCAACTTCAAATCCAAGTGGAAATTATAGTCAAGGAGAAATTATAGGAGATATTTCAACTTGGATTCCAAAGATAAATGTTAAGATTGTATTAACGATAAGAACATGGCCTGATTCTTAAAGTGATTTACTTGATATTTTTTTGAATGGAGAGAGCGAGGTCTACTGTTCATATAACTAATAATTTTAAGAAGCATATGCTCACAGTTAAAATGATATCATTAACATCTACATAAGTTACGTATATACACAAAATTTAAACAAATTTATATAAATATGCACATATACATATACAAATACTTTGCCTTTAAGATTTATATAGTAATTTTAGTGAGTTAATCTTGTCCCAAATCAAATTAGGCATCCATCAAGAAAAATTGTTATAGCTACAATACACCCATGAACCTCCATTTCAGCGTATAGTCAGAATAGATATTATGTAAGTAAGTCTCATTGTTGTAAAAATAACATAACATTTAGCACCACGTCTTACTACCCGTTCGGGTTATACGCTTTAAGTATTAATTACTCAAACGGATTAGGAATTGGGAAGTTTGAATTAGAGGAAGTGGACCCACATTTGCGTGGAGGGAGAGTGGAAAACCATTTAGGAAAAACCACCCCCAGTTCACCCGACCGAGATTCGAACCTCGATCTCCCCGTCCTCAGCAGTAGAGCTTCAACACGACTAGTGCGTTAGCCAACTACGCCACCGAGGCGGGTAGAAACTGTTGTAAAAATAAGTAATACCTATATGTTTCTACAACATTTAAGGTGCCATCCCTGGAAATTTCTTCCTCATATCCATGTTTCCACGCGCACTTTCTAAACATCGTTATAACAGTATACGACAGTTTTTTAATCGTTACTTTCAACATCAAATTTATCAATTAATCTAAGGGTAGCTTGGATTAAACGTACCCACATTAGATTCGATAAGAGGGAAAACACCTTATAAATCACCTGTGGTAGTGTCATCCAGTGCAGGCTCAAACCCAGACCTCCTTGTTACTGACAATCTAATATGTTGCAAGCCTGACACCTCATACCAGGCCACACAGACAGGCTATACCACCAAACCTACAACCTCCAGGTTAAAATGGCTGTGCCTGTGGAAGAGCTTGAGCTTGAGCTTGGGTATCGCTAGGTGGCATCAAGGGGCATTTAAAAAAACTCATTTTAAGCATGGTTTCACAAGATAGAAGACACAAATATCCATCTTGAGTAAATAGGTCGGCTTCCACTAAGCCAGGTTCAGGTAGCAACCCAACCCCACATAATCCTACCTAACCAAAAGGTTACGCAGGTTTCTCATTACTATTGAAATGATCCGTTTATATTGAAAATGTTAAAAGTGAGTTGTTTAACAAGTGCCCATCTGGAAGTGCATTTATCTCTGAGCAATTGACACTAGTGAACCCCAGTGTTGATGGATTAAATCTGGCTCAAAGGGCACAGATAAACTTCCTTAAGTCGGAAGATCTGGTAGTTACCTATGTGTGGACCAGGAATATAAATCTTGTAGCCTTATTCGTGGTTTTGTGCAGCCCGCAGACTTCAAGACGAACCATTAAATAATCCAACCTTACTCCTCTTTTTTCTAAACGCCATAGAAATAGTTCATTTGCAAATGTGATATTTGGGGAGTTGAAGTAATTCAGAGAAATCTGGCATGTGAGGTTAGTTTATCAAATGAGAACTTTTTATTATACATGGATAAATTTCCAGAAATGGTTAAATTTTTGCACCTAATATGTACACATTATTTTTACCCTGTAAGGTAGCAAGCTGTGGGTACCAAGTATAAGGTAGGGTCATAGTATAAACCGTCAAAGTAAGACTGCTACCCTTGAAAGGTAAACGTTTTGTAATCATAAGGTAAAAAATTGAAATTAGTTTTAAGACGCTGTGGCGTCAGTTCGCAATCAAGATATACCAACCGAGCGGCCACCGCAATTAAAGATTATGATGCCAACATTTGAAGATAGAGGGTGTCATTGGGCCAGAACAGCAATCCCTTTGTCCGCTAATCTCAGTTTTCTAAACCGGAGTTGCTTCTTATTTATTCAAGTAGCTCATCATTTGTCCTCACCATAATGAGTTGACCCCGTTCCAAACTCACTGCTCATAGAAATATTCTGATAACAGCGGGGATCTAACCTGGGACCTATGTATGTGTAGCCACCCGCCTTAGTGGCGTAGTTGGCTAACGCGCTTGTCGTATTGAGCCCGACTGCTGAGGACGGAGAGATCAAGGTTCGAATCTCGGTCGGGTGAACTGGGGGTGGTTTTTCCTAAATGGTTTTCCACTCTCCCTCCACGCAAATGCGGGTTCATTTCCTATACTTCAACCTTCCCAATTCCTGATACTTTAGAGTAATTAGTACTTAAAGCGTATAACCCGAACGGGTAGTAAGACGCGGTGCTAAATATTATATTATTGTATGTGTAGCCAGAAAATTTGACTACTAGATAATGATATACTAATATTGAATTTATTTAAATGAAGGCCCTTCCGTGTTTTAAAGTTTAAATGTGTAACTTATGATCAAATGAGTTTCACACGCCTACCATAGACCAAAGTTTAACTATCATTAAGTGTATCATTTAAATTAAAGAAATAACTTAATCTATGACAGTACGTCTGATACATACTCAGCAATAGCCTAACATTTAAATATGGGTAAATAATAATTTAGTTTTAGAATTAGGTACATCAACTAAAAGCCTTGTGAAGTCTTAGACTATTAGAACTAACCAAGCAGATAACTCTTACGTGACTTATATACTATAGTATAAAAATTACATAACTTCAATAACGCATGCAATTTTCAGCAATCAAACTTTTAAAAATACACTAAATGACGCAGGTAGATTTTTAACATAAATTTCACATTCCTTTTGAACCATGTTAGCACGCACATTAGGAAACTATTTGTGAGCCACTCCCCACGTGTTTAGAAAAACTGGTTTATTATTTCACTTAACATTAAACTCGTATCAGTTATTTTTAGCACCAGGTCTTACTAACTGTTAATGTTAAACGCATATTTACTAATTGAGTTAATGATTTAGAGATGAGGAAGGTTGAATCTTAGAAGACGTGTACACTCATATGCGTGGAGTAAATGTGGAAAACAATTTGGTAAAAAAACACCCTTAGTACATCAAAGATTTGAATCCTGATCTCCTCGTCTTCAGCAGTCTGGTCTAACACGAGAGTGACACCTTAGACCATATGGCCACCAAAATAGATGTGTGTTAGATCCTAACAGAACTGGAGAAGACAAAATAAATTAAAATATATTCTTATTTGCATTTTAATCTTCTATTCTACCTTCATTTTTTTTTTTAACTTTATGTAGCACTATCTCACTCTCTTTTATTTTCTTATTCCAATGAAGTGGATTAAAGCAGACATCACTTGGTAATTTAGTTAAAAACCTTTTAAGACCATGAGAAAGGGTGAAAAAAAAACTACTTTTAGAGCAGATAAGGGATATTCAAGTTAGACTTTATAGCTAATAGCAAGGGTGGCTTAAGAACCACATTGCTATTCAAAATAGTTGAAATAAAACATTATCTTAAATACAACATAGTTAAGCTATGCCATGCCTTGAGAGAGTATCAAGTAAGTTGTTTTTATGTTTATATTAAATATAAACTACTTTTGAAAACACAATATTATATTCTATGTGTAAACTGTCAAAATATTTATCACTTTTAAAGACTTTGCCCAAATGCAAACAAAAAGGTTTCTCTCTCTTTCCATTCACGGTGTCCGAATATTTTACCTTTATGGAAGAAGGATTGGTGATTAATTAGAAATTAACTTGTACACTCGGCTGAAATTCGAACTTAAACCTTACTAGAACCATGAAACCAGACTAAATTAAATTGATGATTTAATACTGTACATACAATTATTGCTGATCCAGGAAAATGCTCATGAACATACATTTTTATAAGGAAAACATAAAAAGAATTAATAGAAAAGCGTACAAAATTATTATTCAAAATTTATCAGGAAAACGCAGAGGAAACTAAAAAATGTAATTTTATAACAGCCATCACATGTACTCACCGATGATTTTCCGAAATCATATTGTTGTTTATTACCGTCACATTTTACTACCAGTTTGGGCTATAGGTTTATGTACTAATTACGCTAATAAGCTAAGGATTAGGAAGGTTAAATGTGGATAAAGTTGACCCACATTAGTGTAGAGATAGAGTGGAAAAACTATTTAGGAAAAAACCCCTCAGCACACCCACCTGGGGTTGAACCCCAATCTCCTCATCATTTGCAGTCCAGTCTATTGTGAGAGTTACGCCTTAGAACATGTGAACACCGAAGTGGGATTTAAGAAAATTGATTGTTAGGTTGGTTACACTATTACATATACTAACCCAACTTAGTTAAAGATTTAAAGGAGGGTATAATTTATCTTAATATCTTAAAAGTGCACTTTTTTTTATCTATATTAGTTAGTGTAAGTATTTTTTTTAAACAAAACCCTTTTTATTTTGTAAAAGTAGATACATATTGCTTCAGTAGAAATATTAAATTTAATTTTTACTTTCTCTTCCAAAGAGAATGTATTTTCATCGTGAAGATTTTCTACCTCAAGATGATGATGAGTATGTACACCCGAACCCAAGAAAGTGGATTTTACCATTCTCTTTGTACCCATATTTGTCTTTCTATCTGTCCCTGGCCGTAGTAAATCGGAAACGGTTTAAGAATTTGGCTCAAACTTTATATTTAGATATCAGATGGCTATACCTAAGTACATTTTATTTCCGACCTTAACCCTTAAATTAAAGGATTTTACAAATGTGTGATTCTAATTAACTAAACATTTTTCAAAAATGGCTCTAACGATTTTGTTTAAAATGATATTTAGATAGTATCTGGCATTCCAAAAAACACCATATACTTGGGTTTTTTTTATCCATTCAATGTAGTTTGCTAACGAGTGAGTAAAAAATTCGCGATATTCCACAAAAGGCTCTAACGATTTAGTTTAACATATTTATTTAATAATTGTTTGACGTGACAAATAAAACTATTAACTTTTTTTTCGGGAAAACATTCGTTTCAGATTAGTTAACTGATGAATTATTTTTTAAACATGGAAATACTTTTAAAATACCCTTAACGATTTAGTTCAAAATAGTTATCTATTAAGTTTTTTAAAATATACATAATTTATGTGTTTAATTTTCTTAAAAATATAATTTTATAGTTGCTTACTGATGACTAATTTCTGAAAAAATTATATTTTTTTAAATATTTCCAATTATTTTGGTAAAATGTAATATCTGGGGTATATTTTATATGCTTAATAATAATGTATGTTTATTTTTCTATACAAAATTAATTTAAAGGTATTATATAACCAATTTTATAAAATTTGAAACTTGGCTAAAATGTGCTTGAGATATAGTTCAAATTCAATATCTGGAAACTGTTTATCATGATATATAAGAATATGTTTTTATGCTTAGAAATAAAAAATAATTCGAGGGTATATCACAAATAACTGAATTTAAAAATATTAAATTTCTTAAAAATATTTGGAATAATTTTGTTAAAAAATTATTTGTGAACAGTGTTTATTGTGATTAACAAGTTGATGTGTTTGTCTTTCTGAAGAAAACTAACTTAGAGCTAATTTATTGAAACATTATTTTTGAAAATTCTGTTTGTGTAGTATAGGAGAAAGGTTGTTTGATTGTGTAATACCTTTTAATTACATACAGTAATCTTGATAATTATTTAATATTCTTCAAGGTCAACGTGTAATTTCAAAACCAAATGCCTCTTTAAAAAATTTCTATGTTCAAATGTCATTATGCTGATGACAAATATTCAAAAACTCTTGAAATTATTATTTGTATCTATTACTATTTACTGAAGCATATTTTTATTTATTCTAGCTATAAATTTTACTTGCAGTAAAAATTATAAAAATGTGTATCTTTGCTCATGTTCCTTTTCAGACAAATTTTAAAAGTTTGGAAAGTATATATCAGTGTAAAGGGCTGAGAAAATCACATTAAAAATCCACATCAATGTACTTGACCAAGAATCGAGGGTCAACCTGCCCTTTCTCACTGGAATGACTGATGTCTTTGTCCGTTTGGCCACTGGAATAAGTACCAATGTTATTTTTTTAAACGTACTTTGTTTTGATTAATAAAAACAGTTGTTTAATTAACTTATTTAATCACTTTAATTGAAATATTAATTTAAATATCAATAGATTTTATTACACCTTTTTGACAAGATTATAATTTAATTTAATAATTTAAATTATTCTAGGATTTATAATAAAATTATTATTTGCCTTAGAACGTTTTACGACTAAGAATAAAAAGCATGACATTAATATACTAAAAATGGCCTTATACAAATGTTGTAGTTAATTAATTAAAAGACCCAGCAAAATTAATTAGTTTTTTCCCAAGGTTTCAATTACCCCTCAAAATCAATAGAGTTTCTAAAATGCTGTGTAATCAAAGTGACTGTATAGCGTAGCTCCGTCGTGATTGTGGTCCTTAAGTGTTCTACTAATCAAATCTAATTGATTGGAGGAAAACAGAGCACGTACAGTACATTCTCCCCGGCTATTTAACAATGGCTGTCACGACACAGTCTCCGATAAGGCTTGAACCTTTGACCTGATAGAACAAATGGACGTGACCGACTCGTTTAATTTATTTATTTCCACGTGTTTTGAGTCTCGCTACCCATTCGCTTTATATGCATTTATACAATAAAAATTAAAGGGCATAGAAGTATAGAATTTAGAGAAAATCTGCCCTCATTTGTGTTAAGGGATGGTAGTAAACTATCTAGGTAGAACATCTCAATACATCCCACCTGGATTATTATTTCTACCCCCACCCCCCTCATTATTTGCAAATCATACAAGATGAGACTGGCATCAATGTCTTCGTGTCCACAAGTGGTAGTGATCATTAAGGGGAGACTTTTGTTTTGTTAAATACATGGGTCAATAACGTCTACGGGGTAAGAAGTGTCAAATAGGGTAGTTATAAGGAAAGTGTACCCGCATTAGCGTAAAGAGAGAATATTCACAGTAGACCTCCGCGAAGCAGGTTTTTTGAGCTCGAATCGAAGCAAATATTATTCGCGAATTTTGAAAACTATCGAATCAAATACATTCTAATTAATTAAGCTAATATTATTATGTTAAATAAAAAAAGCTACACATATTTAAAAAAAATACTAGTTTTGGACCCTAGTCCTATTATAAGTCATTGTGTATAAATGAAAGTTATATTTTAATATAACATATCCTCAAAGTTAACACGTTTGCTAGGTATTATCCAAGCGTGCGATTATATGCTATGCAAAGGCCGAGAAAAAAAAAGTACGAAATATTTTCCAGTAAATATGGTAATAATTATTAAGCATTTAATCTACCTCACAAGCATAATTATTATTAGTACCGTGTATTACTACCCGTTTGGGTTGTAGGCGCTTACGCTAATGTGTAATGGTAGGGTGATTGTGAAATGAAATGGACCTACAGTTTGACGTGGAATCCGAACTACGTTGGAGGCCTGGCATTCCCCACATTCCCAAGTCGTGATTAATACAAGTCTTGTCAAAGATGAAGGAAGGGTTTGGCAATCATATAAATCTGTGCCAGGACTGAGGATTAAACCCCGGACCCCCAGCACAGAAGTCCTACACCCTTAGACCACCGGGTCGCCTCTCACAATAATTGTTATTAAAGTATATTAAAATAGTTTACCTTCTTGCAAAGATTTAATATTTTAGGTACATTGTGGGGTTTTAAACAACTTTAAACCTCATACATCTTTTGAAGTTGGTTTTGATTCGAGTTATCGAATCGAATAATATAGAATTCGAATCGGTATCGATATTATCGAAACTTTGCAGGCCCCATTATGATAGGAATGACCGATTTATAAACTAAATGTAGGAAAACGTATTCCAAACAACGTAATTTAAATAAGAGTGAGAACGTGAAATGGCTAATTACACTAATTAGGTACTACGATTTGAATTGGTTAACAACGCCAATTAGTTATAAGAATATGAAATTAATAGCATTTCATACTATCTGTGAAAATGTGAAATAGCTTACGGTGTTCATTAGGTAATAGGATTTGAAATGGCTAACGACGTTAATAATTAAGTATATGAATGTGAAATGACTAGAATGGAATATGTGTTATGATGATGGGAAAGGACTAATTACCTTAATTAGATAAGGGGATATGAAATTTCTGATTACGTTTATTATAATTATGTGAAGGTGTTATGATAAGGTATGAAAATGTGAAATAATGAGTGACGATTAGGAATGAGTATGTGAAATTACTAATGTTGTAGATTAGCCACTAGTACATGACATGATAAATGTATTTGATTAGGTTTTAAAATACGAAATGATTAATGACGTTGTTTGGGTATAAAGATGTGAAATAACTACAACGTTAATTATACATGATAATGTTTAGTAACAAATGTTGTTGCCGACTAGGTGAGAGTATGAAATGACAAATGGCTTTGAGGATGTTAAATAATGGCATACGAATGTTTAAGTATGAAAATGTAACATGACAATTACGTTGATTAAGTATGAGAATGTGATATTTCCCAAACCTTGAATAATATAATTATTAGTAAGTCAATCATCGAAACATTTAGCACATAATATATTATTATTGTCTAACTCACTAAACATAGATAAAACTACTTAATAAAATTCAAATAATCTAAAGTAAATGTCACAAAGTATATCAAATGAAAACTAGAGTTCATAAACTATAAATCTGTCAATATTTAGTTGACCACTCATTCTCAAAACTTTACTCTATCTTAAAATTCTTCTCCAAAATGTCTGTAGCTTAAGAAGGGAGGGGTTAGGGGTTTAAGCCACACTTCCTCAAAAATTGATGATTCAAATGCCTTTCTTACTTACTGTTTGAACAAATAAGAAAAGACAAGCTAGCTTGTTGCCACCAGTTTAATGTCTAAGTACTTTAAAAAATAATTTGTGATTGAGTTAATTAGGCTGGTAACAAAGCTGGATAGATTATGATAAAGGTAAGAGGAAGTATTAGAGAGTGTGGCAAGAATTGTGCAAGTGGGTAGTTTTTTAAGAACATAGAACAGCAAAACCTTTCAACTGTAAGATATTTGAATCGTAGTTGCGAGTATATTTCGCAAAAAGGTTAGAAAAGGAAATATAAATAGTAGCAGTTTGAGAATAGCACACCATACTTTTTTTTAAATATAAAAATTGATAACAATCTATTATTGTATAAGTGTTATTTTATAGATATTAATCATATCTATCGAATGTGACAGCTGCAAATCATATTAATTGACGTAAAAATACCTAAATGAAGATAGTTTTAAGTGACCTTTGTAAATGTAAAATATGATAAAGACAGTAAACAGGGTCGTCTGAAAAGCGGGTTGAATACACCCCGGCTTTCAACCACCAACATTGAGTGAAAGATACATAAACTTGGCATTGTATTGATTTGTTTTAGAAGATTTATTTATTATAAAGTTATCAAAAGCTTCCAATAATAATTATTTATGGACTACTGTATAGATTCTCTTTACTTTTTTTTAATTAATAATAATATTTAGCACCACGTCTTACTACCCGTTCGGGCTGTACGTTTTTTTTAACTAAACGGATAAATTATATAAATACGATTTTAATATTTAACTTACTCCATTCTGGCAACATAAATCTCCAGTCTGCCCTCTTCGATCGCTGCAAGGTCTAACACGCAACTCTCGCAAGTATATTAAACCACCGATGTTGTAGAGATCAATGTTCGAATATCAATCAGGTGTACTAAGGGTGTTTTTTACCAAATGGTTTGTCACTCCCCCTCCACGCAAATAACAGTACACTTACTATAAATATAATCTTCCTAATCCCTTATATTAGTTAGTATATAAACGTATAAACCGAACGGGTAAGATGCGGTGCAAAAAAAACTCAGTTATCAACTAATGGGCTGTCAATGAAAATCAGAATCTATAAAGGGCACAAACAACCCCAATTTCTTCTCCCTCATCCTTCTTCCACCGATTGGTCACAATTTTTAATACATCTGCTTTTCATTGACCTAGCTTAAAATGCATTTACTTGAATATAATATTGGACTGTGTACTGTGTAGGCGAGAAGGGCTTACCTTTACCTATGACTATTTTAGATGGACAAAATAATCTCTACAATTTTCCAGGTTCAGTCAGTGGCAGCGGAACCTTATTTGTGTAGAGGTAAGGGTTAATTAACCAAAAGGGGGTGTTTAAGGAAGTTTTTTCTCTTCCCCAAGCCCAAAGAGTTCCAGGGACCACCCCCAGAAAACGTTTGACAATTTGATACCTCTAAGCTATTGTGATGTTCTTCTCCTAGAATTTATTTTGAAAATTATAATCCTATAGAGTCTAAATATATTCTATGTAGTCTTTCCTTAACATTTCTTTTGACATTTTTATGCCCTTAGACGACATTTAGAATGGTCTATTATTTAAAAAATATATAATTAGATATCTTAATAATCTATTTAGATTTTGGATTTGAGCGTATCATTTTTGGAAATATAAGAAGGGAGGTAAATAAATCTAGGTAGGGGAGGCTAAATTATTTCAAGGAGAAACATTATTTTTAAGGTGGCAATGTTCCTTCAGCTATTTAAGTGGGGCACAATATATTTTTTTACGGCGGAGGAGACGCTTATGCTAACACAATTTTATAACTTAAATCCCCGCCCTTAGCTACCATAAAAACAATTTTCAAGTATATATAAGGGCTTGCAACACCCCGTCCCCCCTAAAATGTTTGCCTCACCCCGGGTTTAGTATAAATGTTTAAATATTAAGGTTGGACAGCTCTTTAAATACATATTTATTCATTAACGTGTAAAATAAACACTTACAAAAATGTATTTTTAGTTAGTATTTTTGTTAACAGTACAATTCGCTTCCTCATTTTCATAGAATGCTAATTATATAATACTAAGAATTATGTCTATGTCATATTATCACCACAGTCTTTAGATTTATCTTTGAATTTCAAGATAAAATGTTTCCTATCATTTTTATTGCATTTTAAAGTTGACATTTTCCCTCGGTTAGAACAAAAACCTATTTTCAATAGTACTGTACATTTAATTCGCAAAGAATAACCCATGTTAACTTGGTTTAAGACATCAGTAGTGTAATATTGATCAAAACTTACAAAAAATATGCCCTATATACTATATTGCTTAGAATTTGTATTCAAATCCATTAAGCTTAGTTACTAAACCAAAATTCGTTGAGTGTCCACCATATTGAAACAGACCACCATATTGGAAAACTAAATACATACATCGGTTGAATTAAGTTTGAAAGGTCTTTGTATAGTTTAATTAGTTCAACTTCAACAAAACCAGTACTTGTTTGTTTCATTATTTTTATTTCACAGTTAATAT
>CABFVX010001668.1:100867-148939 GCA_902151425.1 Timema shepardi | reverse complement strand
AATCACCCTACCATTACACATTAGCGTAAGTGCGTATAACCCGAACGGGTTGTAAGACGCGGTGATAATAATAATAATAATAATAATAATAATAATAATAATAGGGTGGTTATCATTCCGCTTTGAAAGCGCAAAGACACGTAAATACTGTCATGGCGGCCGTTGCTTACCCCTACACGCTCTCAAACACTCCCTCCTCTCTTCCTCGCAAGTCTACACTCTGGGCGAGGCGGTATTGTATTGTTGTTGTTTTGTATTCGAGTTGTAAGTTGTGAACCGGGCAATTTTGAAGAGGAGCTAACTATTGTTGTACAAGATTACAATTTTTGCTGAACGTCATTTGAGACCAGCCCATACAATAACATACTCTTTTACTAAGTAGGCCATAAGCTTTTACTAACATGATTAAATAAAATATATTATCCTTTAATTTGATTTTGCTGACATTGTTTATTGTTTATGCTTCTTAAAAAATAGTTTTTTATGTAATATAGTATAAACTACAATTCATTCATCGTTGGAAGAATGGTAATAGAAGTTTGTTCATTTAGTAAAGTATATAATTCTTAGGGAAGTATTATTGGAAATGTTTAATACACATTATTTTTATTATACTATTTATTTTAAACATGGGACATTATTGAATTTAAAACAATGTCTGTAGTAAAAAAAATAATGTTGTTAGCTTTCAGTTACAACACTTTCTATAATGAATAGACTGTAGTTTAGTTTATTATCTATTTAATTTTTTTCAAGACATTGCATTCAATTCAAGTAGATAAAGTATCAAATCAATTCTGCAGATGGCTTGCCAGTAACTTGATACCTGGTCTCTCCCCTTTCCTCTTTACATTACTATTTCTATCCCTTCTACACAAACTAGCTTTTTTTTCTTCAACTTGCTAGCTTCTTATATTATTGACAATATTGACTATTGTTGCATTATTGTTTTCCTTTTTAATTAGTCCGATCGGGCTGAAATGTTACAGCTATCTTTCTTAGTGTCTAGAAGAACACAGTATAGTTTCTGGTTGGAATCCGATAATTAGAACAATAAAAATGTATCACTCATTGCAATAAACAGAACAGCAACAATACACTCGCTTCTTTTAACTGCGCTGCCCTCAGGAGAATTGTAGGGTGTGTTAGGGGAAACATGCTTTTGGGGCATACGTCGTAACTACGATCTCGGTGTGAGGCAATACGATACCATACTGCTACCATACTGCTACCATACTACTACCATACTGCTACCATACTACTACCATACTGCTACCATACTGCTACTGTCCTGGCACCGTACGTATACGATACTATGACGGTGTGCGAGGAGCTTTAAACTTCGCGGCTACCGAAACGAGTAGTTTTGATATCAATTAACTTTAATTTATGTTCTTCACTTATCTATTTTTAGTCTCAATTTACTAATTAAAATTCATTCTTTAAGCTATTAATTGTCTTCTTATGTAATTTTTAATATATGGTTTCGTTTTATTATGTATCTTTCAAAGTTGGTCCGTTATATATCTTATGGCTGTTGGTCAGCATCGTAATAAAGGATTGATAATATCAAGCTGCAGCCTTGACGCGTTCTTAATTTTGAAAAACTAGGTATTTTAAACGTTGTACTTGAAACAGTCGGCGGTATTTCCCGCGGCGTTGAACCTTATTGACCTTGAAGTCCAAGAAACAATGGACTGTATCACGAATCACGGACAGGTGTGCGCACGTGAAGTGCTTGTAGAGCAGTTTATCAGCGCTTATCACACGCCTCGCTGATTGACGAGATTTACTTATATTTGTACTGTTTGATGTTTCTAAGAGTGACAAGGCTAGGTGTAAGATATTGTGTCGTGAGGTTTGACGCAGGGGCGTCGCACAAAATATATTTAAAGGGGGGAGGAAGAGGTTGAGACAGGGAATTTTCCAATTATAGGTATTCTGAGATTTAAAAAAAATTGCCAGGGGACAAGGGTAAGATTGAGAACCCCGGGAATCCCCCCCAGATAATAGGGGGACACAGGGCTCTCCCCTGGAAAATTGTAAAACTGTAGGCGAAAGTTGGGGATTGATTCGAGGTTTTAATTTTTTTTTAAATTGACATTCGCCATCATTGCGTTTAGGAAAACTAACAAGTTTTGGATCTTAAAAACTCTAAAAACTCAAGGCTGTATCAAGTGATCAACTTAAAACATTACCTAGCCTTCTTAAGGCTACTAGAGTCCGGTAGGAGTAGTAAGTAGTAACCTTAAAACTATATAATATTATTATTATTATTAGCACCGCGTCTTACTACCCGTTCGGGTTATACGCACTTACGCTAATGTGTAATGGTAGGGTGATTGTGAGATGAAATGAAGGACCTACAGTTTAACGTGGAATCCGAACCACGGCGGAGGCCTGGCATTCCTCACATTCACAAGATGTCTTGTCAGAGGTGAAGGAAGGGTTTGGTAATCAGATAAATCTTTGCCAGGACCGGGGATCGAACCNTAAAACTATATAATATTATTATTATTATTAGCACCGCGTCTTACTACCCGTTCGGGTTATACGCACTTACGCTAATGTGTAATGGTAGGGTGATTGTGAGATGAAATGAAGGACCTACAGTTAAACGTGGAATCCGAACCACGGCGGAGGCCTGGCATTCCTCACATTCACAAGATGTCTTGTCAGAGGTGAAGGAAGGGTTTGGTAATCAGATAAATCTTTGCCAGGACCGGGGATCGAACCCCGGCTGCCAGCATAGAACTATATAATAATATTGCGCGTCGTGGCTACATCACTCGTTACCCGGTAGGGGGAACATCGACCAGTACTAATGTACCGTTGCCCAGGAAACGCCCGAATGTACTAATCGTACACAGGCCCACCGAGAGGGTCGCAGGGGGTGGGGGCAAAAACCCCGGGGCCCGGACACCGGGGGTGCCCGGCTCGGCTTTGAGACTTTTTCTTATCATTTTGTATAAAAATAAAAAACGTTTTGGTGAAACTGAAAAAAAGTGCAAAATAATACGAAATTTAAATTAAGTACACACAATAACTAATTTGCACTATTTAAACTTAATTGGACGAGCCATAAACAAGATCAAAGGTTATGCCGTTAAGGCTTTTGAAATGTTGAGGACTTAATGTAGGAATTCAAGTATTTTAAAAAGATACACAAGACAAACATTTCTAAATCTACTCTACAGTCCCTAAGACTGCTCAACAAAATAACAGAACTCAATATTCCAGATGTGTTGCTTCGCGTACTTTCTGCAAACTCCCAGTTTCTGTTGTTCAAGCAGAACGATCTTATAATGTGCTAAGCAGAATAAAGAACTGCTTGAGATCAACAATGGGTCAACAAAGACTAAGTGATCTGGGAACATTCTCCATTGGATCAAGACTTGCACGGACATTGAAATCATTCTAATGTTCGCTGATAGAACAGCTCGAAAGGCGAACTTTAAATGACTCAGCTGAATTCTAATTTATTAGGTATTAGCTAAATTGTCAAATTTAAAAAAATATAGTCTGAGAAATAAAACATAGATGCAAATAAATCAAAAGGTAAGCCTTTTATTTGAAGTTATTTCCTACCACTTTTCAATTTAAAATAGGTGAAAGTGCACAGTCTTTGAGGTTCCTTTTTTTGAGTAATGAAAAGAGGGACGGACAAAATTATTTGGTCTCGACGGCACTGATCTTACATTCTTTCCGTGGAGGCTCTTTCCATGTCCCGATGAGATGATGGTGATGGTGATAGGATAAGGGTGATAGTTGATGTTTATATGACAGGTCACCAGTTCAAAGAGGATGGGAGCGCATGCACACATTTAAATAATACGAGAGATGTCTACTATTCTAACTAATTTAATGACATGGAATATAAAATGTACAATTATTTACAAACGATGGTAGTTGTCAGTACATACTAACTGTCAATGGGTAGACTACCTTAACTCTACTATATTCTTGGACCATGCAGAGGTCTTCAGTTTAACAACAACCTCTGATGAAAAAACGGAAACAACTATCCTGATAGTCCGTTCATCCTTAACTGGAATTTACATAATCGATACAGAAGCCATTGTCTCAGGACTAGGAATGTAATCGTAAGCCAGGCACCTGTCCTAAGTTGCAACTATTCCTAGTTTCAACTATTTATTTCAGTAACTGCCCATTATTGGTTTTTAGTGTACACTCTGTTCAACATGTTGGTCACTTTTGGTTCCCTGCATTAGTCTGAGGGTGATAGTGAAGTATAAGAGTGTGTAACCACTAAGGGCCAGTTTCATAGTCAAGTTTAGTACGCCTCAAGTGCGGCGCTACACTAAATACAAGACGACACCTACCTAAACTCGAATGGAATGGGCCTTTCTCGCATAGGAAACTGGCCCATTCCATTCTGGTTTAGGTAGGTGTCGTCTTGTATTTATTGTAGCGCCGCACTTGAGGCGTACTAAATTTGACTATCAAACTGGCCCTAAGCTCTCTATACAATCTACTACCTTAGGTATCTCCTTTCAATGTTTGGTGAGTTATGGGATCAGGAACTTTAAAAGAGCAGGGCTCGACAGTTGAGAAATTTAAAAATTTGTTTGTGCAAGTCTGGAGTAAGGAAAGTATTGTGGTACATAGTAGTTCTATAATTAACAAACTCAATATCACGACTCTTTACAAAACTCCCAACTTTCAAGCTTTTTCCCAACATTAGGGACGTTTTTTTGACACCCCCTGCCACCTTCACCAAAGCGACGCCCCTTGGTTGATGAATCACAAACTTAACCAAGAATGAAAAGGCAGAATTAGTAATACACAGAAATAATACCTAAATGTTAAAATAGTATACGATGATTTATATATTAATGAAGCTTTAAAATGCTTCATCAGAATCAAGGATTGTGGTAATTAATACGCCTTATATCTGACCGCCATGTTTGTTTTAAGACTATGCTGTACACGTCACTAATAAACAAAACAGTACAATAGTTCTAAACTAACCGAACATTAAGTTTGAATTTTTAAAAAATGCTTCGATTCCTTGAATTTCCTTCAGGATTTGAGAATCTGACTCATTCCAAGCTCGAATATTTGAATCCTAATAACCCTATAAGAGATTCGAGAATCTTAAATATTTACAGATTTGAAATTCAAAAACAGATAATGCACGTTGTATAATATTTATAGATCTAGTGTGTTTCCTTTGTCTCTTAGCCCAAATGTTATCCTCACTCACGACCCGGTGATCGTGGGTTCGCAGCCAGCCGGGGCCAACAGATTTTCCATACGCGATAAAAATCCATAGCACAACTTCTTTCAGAGGGGAAGTAAGGCCATTTTTACATGTCGATTGTGGCATGTAAAAGAGCCCTGAAAGATTTGTAGAAATACCTTTCCCGGAAAAATTGGTAATTTCTTTCACTCTCGCTCATAGAAATTCTCGTGTGTGGATATAATCACTTGGTTCAGAAAGTGCACGAGAATAAAGGAAAGGATAGGAAATAATATCAAGAACTAATTTTATAAAAAAACTTAACAAATAGGCTCCAAACAGTTAATTACCGCTTAACTGAATTGGTATTCAACAATTTTAAATTCAAACAATATATTATATCCACACTCTAATATATTTTTTCAAACACGAATCTTGGAATTAATTCTACGCTTCATAGCATATAATGGACATGATTAAAATCAGAATGGCGAACCTGAATAATTCAATCTTAAATATGACCACGAGAAAAATTTAAGTTTTATAAGATTAAATTATTTTCTATCATTTATATTTGGAATTTGTAGATAAAATAGAGATTATAACAATGATTAATAATAATTGGTGTAAGCTCCACAAAAATGTTTGTTTTAGAGCAACGAACTTCTAATCCTGAGTGCAGACTGTACGGTAGTTTTCCAACATCGACACAACCGTTCATACTTTCATATTATATATTCTTTAAAATTGAATGCGTGTAGCCCGAACGGGTAGTAAGACGTTGTGCTAATAATAGTTTTAAATTGAAAAATGACACCTAAACACACGGGAATCGAACCCGATACTAGGACTTGTTCTCATCATTCAGTAGAACATTCATTGGTCAGGTATCAACTAACATGCATTCACACCTGCTTCAGTGGTTCCGTGGTCTAACGCGCTACTCTCGTGTTGGATTATACTGCTGAAGACGGAGATCAGGGTTCGAACCAGTGCTATATAGTATAACCTTGGGTTCAATCCTGGTCGGGTGTACTGAGGGTGGTTTTCGCTAAATAGTTTTCAACTCTCCTTCCACGCAAATGCGGGTGTACTTACTCTCAAGTAAACCGTTCTTGTCCCTAAGCCATCAGTGTAATTAGTACATAATCGTATAACCCGAGCTGGTAGTAAGACGCGGTGCTAAAAAACAGCATACATTTCCATTTGAGGTGTGTGGAGCAGAGCCTATGTATGAGTAGTCGAATGGGGTAATAGGGGGTAAGGGGAGGGAGACATCACAAGAAAAATCTTTAATATTAATAATATAATATTTAGCACCACGTCTTACTACCCGTTCGGGTTATACGCTTTAAGTACTAATTACACTAATGGATTATGAATTGAGAAGGTTGAATTAGAGGAAGTGAACCCGCATTTGCGTGGAGGGAGAGTGGAAAACAATTTAGGAAAAACCACCCCCAGTTCACCCGACCGAGATTCGAACCTCGATCTACCCGTCGTCAGCAGTCGAACTCAACACGACAAGCGCGTTAGCCAACTACGCCACCGAGGCGGGTGAAAAGTCTTTAACAAGCTCTGCTTACTTTGTCAACGCAAGCCACGACACGCCACCGTTAAAAACCTAAATTCCTCGCTGTAAAAATGGATTGCCTTTCAATGAGTGGTAAAATAATCGTATAGGATCAGGTTGCTCTAATATTACAGCCATTTGACTGACGTCTATCAATTTTGATCTAAAGTATAAACCCTATAATTGAGCTATAAAAAAATCGTTGATAAAAAAAAAGTATCTGATACTACGCGCAACACAGACTCAATCAACAGAGCTGTTTCTCTCTCGTCTTGCTGACTCATGGCGGTGTTGTAAGCTTGTCGAGGATCGAACTGGACTCGTTTTATAAAGTTCAGCAGGCCGAGTGTCGTAACACTCTATTGGGTGATTGTTGCAGTAGGTGTGGGAACGAGACAATACACCTCCTATCTTGCTCTATGGGACACACTGTAGCGCATGTTACTTACGTCGAGAGGGGTAAACGTTATCAAAGGGCTGGTTATGGACTGGAGTGTGTCGAAGGACCACCCTCTCGCTAACCGAGATGTGTCGTAACACCCAACCTTTCGTACCTCTCCGGGTTGCGCGAACCTCGAGCCATTCGAGTGAAAGTGATTGCGAGTGACGACTACTTACATTATAAGACATTCTGAAGACCGACAAATAATTTGCTGTCTTAAGGTAAGCGTACACTAACCCACATTGGAGTTTTGAATGCCATTGGGTATCTCGGGTTAGATTCCCGGCTGCTACCTTGGGTATTTTCCCCCTGAAGTAGAATTAACCCAACTGTCACCAGTGTTTGATTACGGTATCCCCATGGCTTCTTTGGTGCTGACTGGCAGCTCACAGCTGACTTATGACAGTCAACATTTAGGTATATACCTAAATTTTGACCGTCAGAGGTGACAGCTGCTAAACACATGTTTTTACAGATCATATGGTTCGGCGTAGGGATACATAATTTGGTCTGGTAACTTTTAAAAGCTTTTAGCTATCAGCTGTGAACTGTCAGTCAGCACCAAAGAAGCCATGGGGCTACTGTAGTTAGGTTTAAGTTAGGTTTAAGTGCTTACACTCATTCCACACCCCTCATACATCATCCTTACACTCACTATCACCATCAAATCAAATCATCGGGACATGGGAAGAGGAACCAAAAGGATGTACGATTAGTACATTCGGGCGGCCCCCGGGCAACGAACCAACGGTACACTAGTTCTGGTTGAGCTTTCCACAAACTGTGCTATGAATGATGTAGCCCAGATGCGTTATTATTATTATTATTATTATTATTATCATCATCGTCATCATTTACGTTATTTTTTAATTATATTGCGTTCACCTATCCCCATCATACTCAAAGAACGTTGGTAATGGCGACAATAATTCCGGGGGACTGGTTAAAATCAGATCCGTGGGGTGCGTGTGGATGACGTCATCTGGAATACGAAAGTAGTACACACGCACTCCCCAAAATACGCATTCTGAATTCCCAGCTTTATTCTTTTTATTTAGTTAAGAGATGGGACAGTACAGTTCATTGTTGGGAACAGTTCAAAGTGATTTAGTTCACTAGAATGAGCAGTTCATTTATCTAGTTCTATAGTTCGTGAACTACTGCTTTTGGTTCAGTCGTTCAAGATGGATAGAAATACAGCCTGCAGTTCAGTTGTTCAATATGGATAGAAATACAGCCTGCAGTTCAGTTGTTCAAGATGGATAGAAATACAGCCTGCAGTTCAGTTGTTCAATATGGATAGAAATACAGCCTGCAGTTCAGTTGTTCAATATGGATATAAATACAGCCTGCAGTTCAGTTGTTCAATATGGATAGAAATACAGCCTGCAGTTCAGTTGTTCAAGATGGATATAAATACAGCCTGTAGTTCAGTCGTTCAAGATGGATATAAATACAACCTGTAGTTCAATCATACAAGATGGATAGCTCTGAAGTCTGACACCTTACCCCAACACCACTAGGTCACCCTCGAGACATAAAAGTTTTTCTTTTAACTATTTTGTTACCAATATCATAACACGTAACCAGTTTGAGGTCCAATATATGAATTCAGCTAAATTTAAAGAACATTTTTCAAGACGAGCCATATTTTTATTCACCCTGGGTGCCATCAGCTCCCTCTAACCTTAGTTACGCCTCTGTTCATCAGGCTTTTATCTTTATTGGAACTTTATAAACGTAGTGAAATTCGAACCACTTAAATTCTTCCGGCTAAAACTCCACTTGAAGTCCCTCGGCCCAGTTGTGAACTGGAGCCTTCCGGAAAAGCACTAAAGTGATTAAAATAACATTTTATATTTCGAAGTATTTTTAGTAAGAAAATCTTTTCTTTTATTTATTAAAAACGAAAGTCCAAACTATGTAATGTCGGTGTTCTCAGAATATCTTCTTCTCTCACGTTGTATACGGACATGTTTTCGGGAACATGTTTTTTAAACAATCTTTATCTGATGGGATATTTCCGGTATTAACCAAAACTTTTGATAGACCAGTTCGTTGTTTGAGACAAACGGTCTTGGTTGTAGTTTTTGGACATCCCTCACATTAACTTATCATATTTTTTTTTCAATTGTTATAATCAAACAATTGCATGAATACGATTGAAGATGTGTTAACAACTGACACGTTTCGAAAGAGATAATAATAATAAAATAGTACAATTATCAAAGTTAATAATATTCGTGTGTGGGCGTGTTTGTTATCTTCCTTCATCTTCTAACTTCTTATATTGATAAAGTGAAGAGGTTGTCTTGTCATGGGCGTTGTGAAATATCTACCGTAATCAGAGGTCTTTAGATTTAAAAATTTGTCACCCCACCCAATGCACGAACATGTCCACCCCAAAGCTGGTATTTTAAAAATTGGATATGATTTTGTTTTAATTAATTAAAAACTGGGTTGGAAGAAATAAAAATTAAAAGGTCCCCCCCTCCCCCGGTTTGTTTAAAGCAAAGAAAAAAATTTGTCGGGTTTAACCACGTTGCATTGTGTGGCTACCCCGGGTAGCACCGGGTACTTCTGATAGTGATAAATAAAATATACCCCCTCCCCTCTTTCTAAACATTTGAGTCCTAAATAATAACTATACAGGATGTGCCAATGGAGTTAGACTGTTTTCATATTGTAGTCTAATAGTTGTGGACAGCTTGGTTTGGATACAAAATAAAACGTCACCAGTTTAAAAACAGCTGCACGGTAACCTTTATGAATAGGTCTTTTTATTTATCTTAATAACGTTTGTTAAAGTGCATTTCATTTCGATAGATACATGTACAAGGTAAAACTCTTCTCATACATAATTCAACAATGTCATAATAGAAATACTTCCCAAAAGCAAAACTAATAGCAAATATGTTGCATGACCATTTCTATTATTGTTACATAGTTTCAAAGAATCGATTTATTTTAAAATAAGAATAACCCCCTTAATTCCCCACCCCTCTCACGTTATCACACGTGTGTGAGAATTATTCTGTATGAGGAAGTGGTATTGAAGGTGTAAGGAAAGAAGCAAAATGTCGCTAGGGCGCGGTCCCCTAGTTTTTAGGACCTTGAGACTTCCTTGCTATTTTGCAACTGTATTTTCCGTCACATACAGCTTGTTGGCACATTTTCTGCTAAAGCCGTGACATTTACATTATTAAAAGCATTGTAAAGTGGACTTTTCAGGGATGAATACTAATTGAAGAGTCGGCTTGAACGATGTCGTTAATTACTTCCTTCAAAACTCATGTTTATGTGAAGAAATATTGCGAAAAGCACTTACTTAAATCTAACATTATACTGAGCACAGCAAACAGACGCCGTATCGTCAAATTTAATACATTTAGAAAATCTTCTCTCTGTCTCAGGGATAGTAGGCGTTCAAGTATCACGTAAGAACATTTTCGTATTCAGACAAATTATCCTAAATGCTACTCATAAAGATTAAATAAAAAATCACCTCAGATGTCATTAGCTAGATGGTAGGACTGATTAATGCCTTAGTGCTCTCATACAGCAATACATTTTTTTAAATAATAATTTATAGTCATGTATATATGATCAAATTTTACCAAACAAATAAATAACGTGTGATACTGTATTTCAAATTTAAATTATTTTACATCGATGGGCAAATGATTAATTGTAATTTGTATGTTATTATTTGTTGTGGGCTATTATTTTTATTCACTAGTTATCACATTATGGATATAATAATTACTGTCTAACGGTAAAATGTAAACTTGGAAGTTCAAACTTCTCTTCAAAATTTAAATTGCGCGCGTGCTATTGTGCAACGATACTAACGCCATTTGGCTTCAATGTCTGATCACTGGAACTAAAGAGTAGCCAGATGCGTATATCTTAAACTCTGGCCCAGACCAGCCTATCCTGTTTTTACAGCTGGAGGAGCGCGAAAGTTTAAATTCAAACCGAGCCAATAGATCGTGCTACAATGCACTGAACATTATGTAAAGATTAAATTAACTACAAAACAAAGGACAATAGTCTCTAATACTTGCATAATATAATGTAAACGTTACAGTATATAAAATACAAAAGTTTACATGTTCACCATTTGAAGAAAGTGGAGAGGAAAAAATAAATAGCACTGTTTTCGAGCTAAGCATAAACATTTTTTTCTATATATTTAAACACTATTTTAATTTTTGCTGTTTTTATTTAGAATATCTATATTTATATAAAACAGAATAATTAATAATAACCTTTACACTTCTTTGAAGAACTAAAATGTAAAAAAAATAAAAATCAACTCACTAAAAATGTTTGAGACTCTTTCTCTATAGAAGGTTGAGTTTCGCGGAAGTGCACCCGTATTTGCGTGAATTGAGATTGGAAAACTATTTAGGAAAAACAACCCTCAGTGCACCCGACCGGTAATGACCTCTGATCTCCCTGTCATCGGCAGTCAGTCTATTGCGAGAGTGACGCCTTCGACCATGTGTCCACAGAAGTGGATAACACGTCAGTGTCATTAAACATTTAGTCCTTTCTACACAATTAATCAAATACTATATTATATACATAGATTATATTTAAATTTTCAACATTGTGGGAACATGGGATAAATTATTACTAATTTAGTAAATGCATTATTTGTAGAGTTTTATCTTATTATAGAATTTAATTTGTTTAATGGTTTGTATTGACATTTAAAAAAACTTATAAACAAAGGCGAACAAAGCATAGGTTTTAATAGTATTAATTGATTTTTTACACTTTTGTGCATGTAAATCAATGGCATTGGGTATTGGCGTCACTAACTAAACTCTGCCAGTTCGCCATTTGTAATTTTTTTGAAAAGGTAACTTTAAAAAATATTCACCATTTTTTTCCATTTAAATCAACAAAAGCGACGTTAAAACATAAATAAGTGTTCAAACGGTTATTTTAATAACCCATCTTTAATAAATCAAATATATTTGGACCTAATAGATTTCTAATACATTGATTTTGTATTCACATAAATACATTCCTTGCAATGATAATAGCATGACGCTAAAGTTTGTCGTCTGATTCTGAGGGGACCGCACTAACGGTGGGGTGGAAGAAGAGTGGAAAATAATTTAGAACAAACCACCCTTAGTACACCTGTCAAGGATTAAAACCACGATTTCCCCACCAACAACAGTTTAGTGTCATTAGAAAGGGACGACTTAAAAGGTTACTAAAGCAAATTTTTTATTATAAATGAGATCACATATAGCAGAGCTCTCTACTGAAAATATTTTAAACTATATAAAATCACTATTTTGGAATAATACGGTATCTATATTTTCGTAGGCTACAGAGTACAGATTTGATTTGACACTCGAGCAGAGTTACTGCTGACATGAGAAATGAGAATTGAGAAGGAAATTTAAAATCTGTAATGGAGGTTGAAAGTCTCCAGAGAGAAATTTTGGAATTGAGAAAGAAATTGAAAGGAAAAGAGGATGAACTTGAAAAACTGCAGTCTTTGGTATGCTATCAAATTTTATATAAAAAAAACGGGTACGGCCAATGTATAGCTTTGGTTGCCTTCTTGGCCTTTATTTTCTTTCTAGCTCATTTGTTGTTTTATAGTGCAATTATATAATTACCTACTCAACAGTACACCCTCACAAATGACGCGTATACAGCTTTCATTTGTTATGTATTACTCTTGACTGTGCATAGTTTGTTTACATTATAAACTCAGGCTACAAATACTCGGTGGCCTGGCGGTCTATGGGTAAGATGTCAGACTTCAGTGCTTGGGGTCCGGGGTTCAATCCTCGGTCTTGACACAGATGTATCTGATGATAAACCCTTCCTGCACCTCTGACAAGACTTGTACTAATCACAACTTATGAATGTGTAGAATGCCAGGCCTCCACCGTGGTTCGGATCTCACATTAAACTGTAGGTCCTTCATTTCATCTCACAATTACACTACCATTACACATTAGCGTAAGTGCTTATAACCCGAACGGGTAGTAAGACACGGTGCTAATAATAATAATAATAATAATTCAGGTTATAGTATGCTTCATATAAAAGCTTATACAATTATTTTATTTATTAAATTACAATAAATGTATATTTTATTATCGTTACTAAACAATCAAGAAGACGGATAACTGACTCTTATTTAATTTATAAAGTTTCAAAATTTGATGTAGTTATTTAAAGGGTTAAAACAAAACTCACAAAATAACACAGGAACATAAATAACCTCTGGTCCTCCAAGGTTCCTGTGTATTTCAATAGCTATTATGTTATCTAAATATCACTACGTAGGCTTAAAATGGTTTATTTGATATATATTGATGAGTTTTACTTGGTACATTGATCTTTCTAGCTCTATTTTCAAAGCCACAACTCTTGATTTATATCATTTCCTTTGAATTCATAATGAATTGTTGAGCAATTTCATGCTTTAATCCAACAAATTTTAATCCACTTCAGTGACTCTCATAATAAACTATACTATCGATGACTGGGAGATCGGGGTTCGATCCCAGTCAGGTGTACTGCGGGTGGTTTTTCCTAAATGGTTCCCCACTATTTCTCCACACAAATGTGGGTACATTTCCTCTAAATTCAATCTTTCTGATCCTAAAGCCATTAGTGTGTTTAGTAGCCTACATAAGATTCTTATAACCTGAGCCGGTAGTAAGACACGGTGTTAAAGAAATAATGTAAATAAAACAATTACAGTAACATAAGTTATAATGAAAGGTTTGTTTCAGGCAAATGAAGATATTGTCGAAGTGTACTGTAGTAAACTGTCAAATGCTGAAATCGCAAGGTTTAGTCGACAGATTATTATACCAGAAGTTGGAGCTAAAGGTACTTGTTTGTTAATGTAGGCCTATTTGATTAATTCTCATGTTGAATCAATATTATATCTGTCAGTATGGTAGGCCTACCATAAAAAATATGTTTTGACTCCTTTAACAGGGTGTTCAGTGACCTGGAAAACAGGGAATTATTAGGGAATTTGCGTGGTCAGGGAAAAGTCGGGGAATTTTATTAAATTTCTGGAAATTTTACATTTTGTCTATATAAAGCCTCATATGTTGATTCACGATAGTCAAAATAACACTTTTCTTCCATTTAATACCTACCTACTATTTTAAATCGTTCTTGCTTGAGGCAATCTTTTAATGGCTCAATACAATTTTACTGAAATCTATTTTTAACTTAAAATAGTTCATTTCCCCGGAGGCAGAAATGGTTTAATCCCTCGTTTTGAGTGACACAACTTCAGAATGTGTATGTATCTAGAAAAAAACCCAACACTATTTAATCTGTGATCTTAAAAAATTATTTTTGTAATGTACGTAATATCGATAAATAATGGTCTGGGAAAAAGTAAATTGGATCTGGAAAACCTGGAAAAGTCAGGGAATTTACAAATATAGTTTGGCTGGACAACCTGTAATTAAGATATGTAACAAGTGTAGGCTATAGAACATTGTCCACAAGAGTGAATTTCATTACAGCAATGACTTAAAACTGCTGGTTAAATTACACGCTGACATAGAGTAGATTGTGGATATAGCTCAGTTGGTAGAGCGGTAATATGTAAAGTTTGAAGGGCAGGGTTCAAAACCCTGTCTCGGTGTGTCATATGTCTATATTTACATAATAAAACTTCTTCACTAGTATTCTGTATTTAAATTAACTTGTAATCTATCAACCATATATGCAAGTTTTTTTTTTCTCACGAAACTAAAGGTTCCATTATAATTTAGTTAAATAATTCTTTGTTCCGCCAATCTCGTCTTTTAGGCCAGATTAGCCTGAAGACCTCGTCTGTGCTGATTGTTGGCGCAGGAGGGTTGGGATGTCCGGCGGCCTTATATCTGGCCGGCGCAGGAGTTGGTAAGTATACTCCTGTAAATGGTTTCTTATCACTTTCAAAGATATGTAGTTTAATATTTATGCACACACATGTTGGTTCTGATTTCCAATAACTTTTTAACTCGACATTATTGGGGTTGTTAGCACCTGGAACTCTATTTGAAGGACATGTTTCACTACTTGTACCTGCCAACGTTTACACGATATAAATATTATACATATTTGAAACCAGTAATATTTGAACGTGGGTGACCTGGCGGTCTAGGGGTAAGGTGTCAATCTTCTGTTCTGGGGGTCCGGGGTTCAATCCTCGGTCCCGGCACAGATTTATCTGATTGCCAAACCCATCCTTCACCTCTGACAAGACATCTTGTGAATGTGGGGAATGCCAGGCCTCCACCGTGGTTCGGATTCCACGTTAAACTGTAGGTCCTCCATTTCATCTCACAATCACCCTACCATTACACATCAGTGTAAGTGCGTATAACCCGAACGGGTAGTAAGACGTGGTGCTAATAATAATAAATACTTTTTTTAAATTTCTACCTATTGTGAATATTGCCAATAAGTCTAGCTACAACTATATTATATTTGGAAGAAGGTACAGAAAAAGTGGTTATAAACGTATAAAAGGAACGAACACAATATGGCTTTTACAAAGAAAATAAAAGTGGGCCTACAGTTCACACCTTACACGGCTGCCATTGGACAAAGATGTGTTCTCAATTCACTTCATGAGAACCAAATTTGGGTTAAATTAGTGTGTTTGGAGTGTTTGCTTAACTTTGTCTTTGACCATACAACACAAATAATTATTTATCTACGCCTTACAAAGGAAATACAATGGTTTGTTCATCTAGATGCTTGTTTGTCCTTTAACAATATCAACACAAAAGTTCATGGTTATCAATTTTTAAGCATTAATTTGAAAATAATGCTTTTAACAATGATTTTTTTTCTTTTGTACGTGTAAGGTTGTATTGGACTAGTGGACTATGATTATGTCGAGTTGAACAACTTACATAGACAGCTGCTTCATGTTGAAACCAGTGTGGGGCAGTCTAAGGCTTATTCAGCTGCACAGAACTTACGCAGGTGGGCTCTCGTTCATGACTTGATTACTCTATGGCGAGCTCATTGCTGCACTCAAAAACATATGCCAAATCCCCATCTTTAGCTAGTTCTATCCAGTCCACCTCATTATACCAAATCTCTTTAAGGTCCATTCTAATACTTTCCTACCATCTGCGTTTGGGTCTTTCTATTGGGTTTGCCAGTCAGTACCCTGAACACGGTTCGAGATTCTCCCATTTATGCTGATTGTCCTGCCCTCCGTAATCTATGAGACTTGAGTATCCTAACAATATTTTGTGATGAGTACAGGGTAACTCATCATTATGAAACCTCCTCCACTCCCCAGTATCTTCATCCCTGTTCACACCACATATCTTCCTAAGCACCTTGTTTTCGAACATCCAAGGTTTATTTTCATCATGCAAGGCAAGATACCATATTTCACAGCTAAAGAGAATTCATGGCTAACTGCTGATTTATTTGTGTTTATATTCATGTTTTGATCTTAAGTAATAATGACAACACTTCTCTCTGAACAAAATTCTAGATGTAATTATTTTACCTTATTATTCATTAGTCTAGTGTATCTTCACTATGCTAAATATGTTTAACCTCACTAATTTGATTTAATTTACATAGTCTCACTCAATGAGTGTTATATTTCCTATACCGCTTATCAAAGCATACAACTTTATTATTGTATAATCTTTAAACATAAGTTATAACAAAGGTGGATAAACTTCACTGCCATTAAAGTAAATACTTACTCTACAAAATTAATCGAATGCAACATAATTTCTTATAGCAAAATAGCCATGCAAAGTTTAAATATTCTTAGATTCACATTTTTTGCATTTGTAATGTTGTTTGGAGCATTAAATTGTTAAATGAATATACATAATATATATTCACTACACGATATGTAATAATATCAACTGGCATGGGTCGTAAAATATACTTCAAGCAGTGGCTTAATGTTGGGTGTTGCCATGGTAAGCAGAGCTTGTCTAAACCGTGCGTATTAGTTGTTCTCGCTGCTAAGTAGAACACTCATTGGTCGGGCATCAACTAACATACATTCCCATGTGAGGTGTCTATTGCAGATTCTACGTTCCATTGGTCAAGCGAGGACAAAATGGGGGAAAATGAATCATTGGTACAGTTTTAACAAGCTATGCTTACCTAGGTAACACTATTCTAATGCATTAAAACTCCCAATTAAATACAATTTCAGTAATGTCGACCTCACTGGTCTTGAGGTAAAGTGCTCTCCTCAGGACTCAATGTTTGTGGGTTCAAATCCAGCCGAGGTCGACGAATTTTTCTTAAGCGAATTCTCAAAAAGTTGCACAACTTACTTCGGCGAGGAAGTAAAGTTGTCTATCCAATCTAGATTGTGCCGTGTTAAATACTTTTCCTGGCAAAATTGGTAGGCCCTTTCACTCTCGCTTATAGAAATTCTCATGCTCATATAATTGGTCAGTTCAGAAAGATCACGTTAACATCACAGATAAATAATAATAATAAATAACATTAAAAAAAATCAAGTAACTTTTGTGTCTTTCAAACAGGTTGAACAGCGCCATCAAGATAATACCGCACCATATTCAACTGAGCAGCGAGAACGCTCTGGACATCATCGGCAAGTACAGCGTAGTGATTGACGCCACAGACAACCTCCCAACCCGCTACTTGTTGAACGACGCATGCGTGATGCTGTCTCGGCCGCTAGTGTCCGGGAGCGCCCTTCAGCTCGAGGGTCAGCTAACCGTGTACAACTACAAGAAGGGGCCCTGTTACCGCTGCATGTTTCCCACACCTCCCCCACCGGAGAGTGTCACCAACTGTGGGGACGGAGGGGTACTCGGAGCAGGTATATTTGATATTATCATGCTAGGACTGGGTCCTTTGATTGCTCGAATCCTTGAGGATTTGATAAAATTTCAGATTTGAGATAGAGATACATACAATAATGCTTGGAAAACTAATGAAAAAGGAAATGTTCACAAGAATCGAAATCAAGGTTTAAGAGGACGAGGTATATTTCTGGGAGATGAAGGAGGAGACAGAGGACGAGGTAAATTGGTAGTCTAAGTTTACTGACAAAAGGAATGGACCTGTCGTAAGACAGAACACCTAATTATAATAATTACTATTTGAGAAATATATGATTTGGCTCATCTTTAGTGTTTTTAAGTTGCTATTCGTCTTACTGCCCGTTTGAGCTCTCCATTACTTACTCTTTAAGTCAAGGAACACAGTGAGGAGGGTGAATTTTAAATAAATGCCTTGGCCATTCACTTGAAGAAAAGGTGTGAAAACATTTTTAGGAAGGAAAAAATCCTCGATTATGCAACTTGTTTACCCTGATAATTAGCATGCTTACCTTACATGTTTCCACTATGGTGTAGCTTAAAAGATGGGTCCGAAGTGTTATCAGTCAAGGAGTAAACAGAGAATACTTGGCCAGGGTTAGAACTCCATCCCAAGTGGGCTGAGTATATCACACATGATAGTACTCATCTAACTATACTATTTTAGACTCACTATTTCTGGAAATTTTATTTATATATTTGGGTTGTATCCACAATTTTACGAATCCATATTTCAAATTTACATTTGAATCCCGAATCTTGGAAAAATCAAACAAACACAAAACCCAAATGTTAACATCTTTTTTTTATCATGCTTTTATTATAACATTCCTACATTCGATTAGGTGTTAAAAATTATCGGCGTCTAGTTGTTAAGTTCTTCCTATAATCATAAATGATTCTGAACCACCAATAAATAACTAGTATTAGAGCTCTAAAACAAATTTCACTTAAATAACTTGATAAACATCCTATTTTTAAGGATTTTAGTCTCTAATCCGGAATATCCTTAAGAATTCGAGGGTCTTTAGGGTCCCATCCCTAGTTATTTTAAAACTTAACGATACCACACCACATATGTATTGAGTTTAGAAACCTCGCTAAAACAACTAAGTCAATGCAAAAAAAAAAAATCAAGTAAACCGCGGCCACATTGTTTTACTGTGTACATGTTTAGTGCCGGGAGTGATCGGGGTCCTCCAAGCACTGGAAGCGACCAAGATCCTGTTAGGTGTCCCAGGGATCCTGAGTGGCCGCCTACTGATATTTGATGCGGCCGACTCTTCGTTCCGGTCCGTGTACCTGCGGAAACGTAACGAACTCTGCTGCGTGTGCGGGGACCAGCCCACCATCACCAGACTTATAGACTACGAACAGTTTTGTAGAGCGAAGGCCAATGATAAGGTGTGTGACGGTTTATTGGAACTTTTCATTCATGATGTTGGTACCTTTTCGGGGAACACCTGTATTTGCTTGCAGGTAAAGTAGGAAACCATTTAGGAAAAACTTCCCCGTCATCGGTAATAGAACCTAACACAAGAGTGGCGTGTGTACTAATTTTAAGAATAACTTTATTAATGGAAATTTTCTATACTTATATTCAAAGTAACACTAAATTATAGGGTGTAAACATATAATTGTAGAATTGTGGTTGGTTCCGTTATCTAAATAGTTAATTAGCATGTTGGGGCCCTGGTAATTTATACGTTTCTCCTAGAATTGACTAGGATAATTTAACCTGCTTTGGTGGCCACATGGTTTAAGGTGTCACTCTCATGCTAAACTTAACTGTCAATGACGGGGAGATCGGGGTTCGAATCTTGGTCGGGTGTACTGAGGGTGGTTTTTACAAAATGGTCTTCCATTCTACCTCCATGCAAATGCACTTACTCTATATTAAACCTTTCATTCTTAACTCAGTAGCGTATTTAATACATAGGTGTGTAGTCTGATCAGGTAAGACAGAGCGTTTTTAGTATAATTCACCAATAGCCATCACACCAGCGCTAAAACAAATGTTTCATCACAGGAAGCTAGAGTGGAGCTACTTCACGCCACCGACAGGGTCTCTGTCACCGACTACAGCAGGCTGAGAGCGTCAAGATCACCGCACGTCTTGGTAGACGTCAGGACACCAACAGAGTTTGAGCTGTGCCACATCCCAGGTGCGCTCAACCTGCCCATGAAAGACTTGAAGAAACAAGACGGCATTCTGAAACTGAAGAAACGTGTCGAGCAGGGCCAGACTGGAGACGGACAGACTTCTCCTGGTGAGGCATTACTCGTGTGAGATACTCATACTCGCATCAACAGGCCTGCAGACTGAGGTCTCTCTATTGTTTGGCTTTCTAGTGACGAGGTCGGAGCTCAAATCCTGGTTTTGTGCAATGAGGGTAGTTTTTATTAAATAGTATTCTACTTAACTTCCACGCGAACACGGGTACATTTGACTACTACTACCTAAAAATAAATTATCAACTTTCTCATATTGATCTCATGTGTTTGCAGTGTTTGTGGTGTGTCGCCGAGGTAATGATTCCCAGCATGCCGTGCTTCAGATTCGGAAAATTTTGAGGTCACTAGGGGTTTCTGTGCGAGACCTAGAGGGAGGTTTGCACGCTTGGGCGCAAAATGTGGATCCTAACTTTCCAGTATACTAAGTATCTTAACAACTGTAAGTATACTATTGGGTACATTAATTATTATTTTTTAAGTTTAAAGCCTGAAAAGTGAAAGAAATAAACTAACTAGATGTAACAAAAGTATATTCCCTTGCCGAAAGGAAAAACTCCATTGCGCCAGTCCGAAATTGAGCTATACTGACTAAGTGGCTGCCGTCATTCGGCGATGATAGTGTCAATTTTTGTGGATAGAGGGTGTCATGTGGTTAGCACAACAAACTCTTGAGCCGTTAATCTCTGTTTTCTAGATCAGAGCTGCTACGTTTTCATTCAGGTAGCTCTTCAGTTGTCCTCACGAGACTGAGTTGATACCATTCCAGACCCACTGTTTCACAAAAAATAAAAGCGCCGGTGATTGAACCCGGTACTTCTAGGTCTGTACCCAGGAACTGTAACTACTTGATCACAGAGGCGGTTAGGCGAAAGGGAAAAAAACCATCTAAAATTCTAACAAATATGCGACTGTTTGAGGAAATTATACAAGTTTTTCTTAAAGAGATAAATACTCACATAAAAAATTAATATACATTTACTGTTTTTAGTTCCATATGTTACTCTTTCGTTTACAGGTTCCTATCTAAGTGTCCTAACATTCTTTACCCATTCCCCACACCCCTCTTTTAGGAAGTTGTGTTGCACATCTTACACGCCCTCAAATAGGTTGAGAGAATGGGCGTTTGCGGCTAGATGTTGTGCTTGTCCTAGTCTTAAGTTGGAATATAATGCATATGAAGCTATGACAGGCCTAGCAAGCCAGTAGCGGAAAATATATGGCTTGAATAAAATAAACTGCCGCAGGCTGGAAACGGTAATGGAATTGTAACAATTGTAAAAGCCATATTGTGTTCATTCGTATTTCCTGTACTCTCTTCCAAATGTGACATCAAAAATGTATTACAGGCCTGTTCTTAAGTTGCTAACTAAAAAAAATACCCAATATAATAATTTAGTTGTTGTCTTTCAATATTTTATCACAAAACAAAATGTTTTAGCATCTTTAACCTTTTTTCTCAAGGCTCAATTGGCAGCTGTGGCAATTACACTTCTATCCTAGCAATGCTATCAAGACAAATATCGTTGCAGACAGTCTATAATGGAGAGTGGTTTCGTGAATTGGTTCGTATTTTTCACCTATATTTTATGGCTTTGTCTTTTCATTCTATATTTTATGGCTTTGTCTTTTCATTCTTTGCCGTTTTCAATTTTCTTTCTCTTTTGAGTAGTTACATTGTACATTTGACACACCCTCTTAAAGAGATCTAGAAGAATGAAAGCTAAGCCAAGGAATTGGGCAGTGGCAACACATTTTCTTTGTTCACTGGAGGCATTGAAACGTGTGTAAAATGCTCTTAATTTCATTGGGAAAGTTATATTTTGGTTTTTCCTCCTCTCTTTCTTATTTTACCTTATTCATATCTGTCAAATATATAATTTGTTCTTAAATTTATTCCAAGTTAAAATGGTCAAAAACAAGTATACAGTGTGTTTGGAAACTCATAGGCTAAAATGCGCATGTAGTTTGTTTGAACCAAAAGTAATACAAAATCCCTATACAATTACATCCTTAAAACTATGCTACTACCATTAAATTGTGTTCAAAGTTTCGGCATACAGTGCCGAGAGGACAAAGTTGTTCAAGCATGTGTGTACAACAGGTTGCATAAGAGTTTGGCGCGCTTTATTACAGACCTCGGCATCTTGGAGCAGAACATACAATTAATAGTAAACAACATACCAGCCAATGTAGAAATGTGAATACGTTCTGAGGGTCATCATTAACGGTCCTACATCACAGAAAGTGCTTGCCATTATTACATGCGCAGCGCCACGCACACAAAATGAGGTGGCCCAATGGCTAGATAATTTTATAGTAAAGGAAATTGATAGAATTAAAGAAAAATGAAAAATGTGGAAAGAATCTAATGCACAAAGGTGACATCATCTTCCTTTCTTCTATAGTAGAAGCAGTCACACACACATTTTAACACAAACATAATAATATTTGTGTGTGACTGCTTCTACTATAGAAGAAAGGAAGATGTCACCTTTGTGCATTAGATTCTTTCCACATTTTTCATTTTTCTTTAGTTTATCAATTTCCCTTATTATAAAATTATGTCTACATTTCTAAGTCTAGTTTTGATGTATCCACTCAAATAGGTTCTTATCACTCAAAACTAAATAATTATGTGTTTTTATTTCAGGATCAACCGAGTCGATATTTGGGTCAAACATTTTTCAAAGTGTTGATTTGTAGCATTGCACAACAAACATTAGACTGTTTTACTTGTTTCAATTCCGTGGGTGTGTGATACAGCATTAAATAAACACGTATCATATTAATGTGTTGTGATTTTTAGGGAGATTTTATGTAGTTTGAATGTCAAATATACTGTAGCTAAATCGGTGTTGTCCATGCTGACTGTTTCAATTAACCCTCTATTAATAAAGAATATATAACTCGGCTTATTAATTTCCGTATTTAGGACTGAGTACCTTTGTAAGGTACATAAGTAAAAATGTATTGACATAATTTTTCCACAATCTTTTTATTAAAAATCAACTCTTTTATAGTGTATGCAAAGTCCAGCTGAATCAAAGTTTAAATATATAAATTTAGGTATAACATATAATTTATCATTTGAAGACTTAATAGAATTGGTTGAGTTATCACAAAATGTAATTTAAATGTTTTAATTTTTGTTTACTAGAATACTAATTTGTGAAGAGAATAATGATAAATTTAAAAAAACTCCATAAATGTGTATTTTAACTTTAAATACATTTTGGCAAAGCTTGGGCAAAAATTTGACTTTCAAAATTGGAAGTTGAAGTTTCCAAAGCTTGCACACCCATACTCTTCTTTAATCAATTTTCAGACTTATCTCATTTCAATTATAAATTCAACCATTAACAAAAAGCAATACAATCACACAAAAATAACACACATAAATAATAACATATAATTTTATTTATGCAAATTGACAAATGTCAATTCACTCTACTAAACAAAAACTACGTGATATCAGTATTTGAAAATGCCAAGATAACATGTTCTGTCATCTCTATATAATTGCTTTAGTATCTTCTTGTTGGAAGACATTCCTTCAATTTTCCTTTGCTAGCAGTTTGTAATGAAATTCGGGCAGTTCTCTAAGTTTCTCCGCGGCCTGTTCTTGGGTAAGGTCTCTCTGACCTTGAGCTAACATCTCATACCTGTCATAAACACAAATAATCACCTTAATACTTTGTAACTATTGAAAACATTGTGATAACACTAACAGGGGTGAGCAAAGTCCACATTTTCAATTCGAAGCTAATCCGAATAGAAGTTAAAATATTAGAAAAACAAAATTTTCAATATCTCTTTCTATTCTGACAAATCACAACTAAATCACTTTAGTTTGTTTCCATAGAAATATTGATTTGTAAATGTACAAAACATATCAGAATGGCAATAATTAACCATAAATTGAGTATTTTATGTTGTTATTTTTTTCCCCCCAAAGCTTCAAAATTTTCCAAGAGGGAGAAAATGTTTGTCCCAAAGCCAAGTCAAAGTTTTGCACACTCCTGTTAATTAATGTAATGCGATAGAGAAGGAAGCCAACATGAAAGAAAAGTTTGGTTAAGCCTTGATAAAAAAAACAACAACAAAGAAACTTCTCTCTTTATTTCTTCACACTTCCAAACAAAAGAGCTTTTATCATTGGTACCAAGCTTTTAAAAATTTACTTTTATATATTTTTTAAACTAAAACTGTACACTTTTAAAGCGTCAACGATTTGATTTGCGAGATAAAATTTAAGAGCGGAATTCTCCATCCATCTAGATATCATATTCTGAAAATTGAAAAATGACACCTGGACATGAGTTTGATTCCCGTGTCGTGTCCGGGTGTCATTTTTAAATTTTCAGAATATGATCTCTTCACTATGTTTAAAAATAAGTGATTATAAATTAGCATGCTTGGAAATTCTCAAAGTGACCTTTGGTCTTATACTGCAGATAATACGAAGCACAACTTACCCAACCATAAACTTCTTGATAGTGGCTGACCTGAGCAGAGGAGGATAGTAGATACCGTGGAAAACCCAGTGACTGTTGTCTTCCTTCAGTTTAGGGCCGGTTGGAGCTCCTTCAAATAAAATATTAATGTGGTACACATTTGATAATATCTCGGTACACTCAACTATCACATTCAATGAAAAGAAGCGGAGTAAATTTTATGGGAACCCATCAGTATTTACATGGAGAGAATATGATAAAAACTGGTGTGTTGGATATTAAAAAAAACCACCCTTAGTATACCCAGTTCAGAATCGAACCCAGGCCTCTTGAATCAAAGTCAAAGCTTACTGCCACTGTCTCTTTACTTTGCATCGATTACTATTATTAGCACCGCGTCTTACTACCCATTAGGGTTATACACACTTACGCTAATTGTGTAATGGTAGGGTGATTGTGAGATGAAATGGAGGACCTACAGTTTAACGTGGAGTCCGAACCACGGTGGAAGCCTGGCATTCCACACATTCCCAAGTTGTAATTAATACACTTCTTGTCGGAGGTGAAGGAAGGGTTTGGTAATCAGATAAATCTGTGCCGGGACCGAGGATTGAACCCCGGACCCCCAGAACAAAAGTCTGACGCCTTACCCCTAGACCACCAGGTCACCCTACATCCATTACTGTTTCCAGCCTGTGGACTGGGTCAATTTTTTATTCAAGCTATATATTTTGCACTCTCGGCTTGCTTGGCCTTTCTTGGTTTCATATGCATGAAACTTAAGATTAGGACAGGCACAACATCCAGTACCCAGCCGTTAATTTATCAATGTGAAAGGGTAGACCCACATTTCACCAATTATACATTTTTCGGCCATAAAGGGAATCAAACCGGGGAACCTTAGATCAGTAGACAGACACGCTACTGACTAAGCTAAAGTGTCGGAAACCATTTTCTCTCCGTTTTAATAAAATTTAATTTCACCGTAACAGTCGTTACAATTGTGCTTCAATCACACATCATTAAAACAAAATGTTTTATTTTCTCCCCTAAAGTGCTCGCTACCAATTAAGTTTATACTCATCTATTTTAATTACACTAATGTGTGATGACTTAGACCCAGCGACCACTGAAGAGTGTGTAAAAGGTCATATGTTGCCTGTTTCAAAAAGGATAACTTTAGGAGAAATATAAAAAATTAAACTCGTTGATGATCAAATTGTCTAAGGTAGCTATGTCAAAACTTGTTTGGTCATAAGTACCATATTATAAATAATGAGGGGGGGGTTACATTTCAGAAAAGTCAATATTGACACCATCTCTTAAGTAAAAATACTCAAATCTAAAATTCTTATTTAAAAAAAAAAGACTTAATACTAAATAAAATGTTAAAACTTGCTCTTTTTTTAATTAGAAATTTGAAACTTTATTTTTTTACAGCTGTTAGTCAATTTCCTAATTGATGACAAATGTTTGTCGGTAAGTCGTGATCTCTTGTTCAATAAGTCCATCTGTGCTAGCGCTATTTTTGCTTTTTCTACAACCAAGTTACTAATGATTATTATTATTATTTTCATATTTAAACAACGTTTTGTTAAGTAGAGACTTCAAATCTCAACTTTTTTTTTAGACATCTATTATTCTAATGTAAGTTTACTTCTATTCCACCTCTGACAAGACATCTTGTGAATGTGGGGAATGCCAGACCTCCACCGTGGTTCGGATTCCACGTTAAACTGTAGGTCCTTCATTTCATCTCACAATCACCCTACCATTACACATTAGCGTAAGTGCGTATAATCCGAACGGGTAGTAAGACGGGGTGCTAATAATAATAATAATAATACTTCTATTCTATGTATTGAGCACCCATGAAACACATTAACAACCAACTCGCCGAGAAGACGTACCGTGCCAGCCCATGGAGTAGGGGAAGGATATCTTGAACAAGTTGTCGTACTTGATGCCAAGCAGCTTGATGATCTCGGCTAGAGAAGTCCTCTGAGACTTGGAGAGGTCTGTGAAGCGTTGGAGGTGTGTCTTAGGGAGGACCATTGTCTCGTAGGGCCACATCGCCCAGAACGGGACCACCACCAACCAATCAGAGTTCTGTATCACTATCCGCTCCTAACAACGATTCAATGTTGCCAACACACAAATGTACCAAGCTGAATTTAAAAAATTTTAGGATCTTTTTTTTTATCATCACATTCTACTACCTGTTTAGCTTATGCACTTAAGTACTAATTACATTAATGAGTTAGTGATGAGGAAGGTCACATTTAGAAGGAAGTGTACCCATATTTGTGTGAAAAGAGGGAGAGTGGAAAACCATTTAGGAAAAAACCTCAAAACACCCCTACTGGATTTGAAGCCCGATCTCTTTGTAATTGGCAGTCTAATCTTTTGTGAGAGCTAGACTCATATAAACATTTGTGATAGAAGTGTTGTTTGATTAAAGTGCAGAGAATAGGCCTATAGATATATATATATATATATATATATAAATCATCCTATGTTAAGAGCTAGGTGTGCTAACCACTCCTCTGTCATTGGTGACCATTTTAACATAAACAAAGATGAAAAATTTAATTTTTACAGATCTCTGAATACACCGAAAAATTTGAGGATGCAATTTTTTTTTTAATGATCAAAATTTTGAATCCAAATCTATTTTTATAACAATCATGGCTTTCACAAGTGAAGGTGTTCTATGAGTGTGTAAGAGACCTGCTATGGAGAAGAGAAGTGACCTTGAAGTGTAAGAAAGTGCTGTACAGGCTGTACTTTGTACCCATAGTAACAGATGCGCCAGAAACATGGACATTGAATGTAAGAGAGACTAGGAAAGTGGAAGCCATGGGAATGAGATTTGTGATGAGCATGTTAGCTGCCAAGAGGAGAAACAAAATTAGGAATGAAGTTATCCGAGGAAGAGTTGGGTTACAGGGAGTACATGAGATAGTAGAGGAAGCAAGACTGAGATGGTATGGACATGTAATGAGGATGTTGTGGGTACATGAGATAGTAGAGGAAGCAAGACTGAGATGGTATGGACATGTAATGAGGATGTTGGGGTACATGAGATAGTAGAGGAAGTAAAACAGGGTGAGATGGTATGGACATGTAATGAGGATGGAAAAGGGAAGAATACCAAAGAGAATGATACAGATGGAACGTGTAGGAAATAGACTACAAGGGAGATAAAGAAATAGATGGGACTAACATATAACAGAAAGTGTGTGAGTGAGAGAAGAATAGACTAGAGTAATGGAAGAAGAATGATGACAGGAAGAGAAAGATGGAGAATTATACTAAAGTGACCCGGCCACAGGCTGGAAACAGTTGATTATGAAGATGATGAGCAGGTATTATCTAGTAGATTTTTTAAAAGTCTTCGGGGAACTATGGCACACACTCATACCTTTTTCTCCAACTCTTTGGCCACATAGTCCATTAAAAGAGGTCGTCCATGTTCCTTGAAGTACTCTTTTTGATGGAAGTCCTTGATTCGAGGCTCGTTGGGGAAGAAAGATGAGGCCCAAATTTGGCAATGTGGATGCGGGTTTGAACAACCCATGATATCTCCACGGTTCTCAAATATCTGTACCCACAAGTACTTTGTACCCAATGAGTTTGTTTCTTCTACCCACCTGTAAAAACAGACATAAATTAATGTATATTTATTTCCCAATGTAAAGGCAGTTTGCTAAAAGAAACATAACTTTTGAATAAAACCAAATGTTAACAAATACGAGAAACTTAATTTTAATACGATAATAGGCAAATAGGCGCTTCCAGATTGTCTGTGAAACCAATGGATTTCTATTAGGGTCAAACTCAGCCTCGTGAGGAGCTGTCTGAATGAAAACACAGCAGCTCTGGTCTAAAAAACGGAGATTAATAGCCTAAGGGTTCGCTGTGCTGTCCACATGACACCTAGCCACAAATGTTAGCACTATCTTCACCAATAGACGGCGGCTGCTGGGTTGGTATGGTTCGATTGCGGGCTGACGATATGGTAGGTTTTTTTAATAGTAAAATAAAGAGGTGCAGAGTTGTATGTACAAGTAATGTTGGAAACTTTGTATGGCCCTTCTTTCCTCTAAGCATGTATGCACATATCAAACCAATCTTTACGAAGCCTGCCTTTCCCCTCCTAAATCAGTAACTGCTGGGTCTACCTTCACCAAAGGATCTGAAATGTTTCGTTACCTAATCTCTGTTGAGGATTTAAATTGAACCTTGACCAACAATGATGGGCTTTTGAGTTCACCATAATTAGGGGTTAATAGTTAAGAGAAAATATAAAAAAATATAAAAATTAATTTGTAGAGGCTTTCTTGTAAGACTCGAGTTCTGATTTAAAATCATAACACTCTGTTCTTTTGCAACAGCCGCTATTATGTTATTATTCAGTCTGTAAGAGTTCTCACATTTTTTAACAACTCCCAAAAGCTTCAGTCCAATGCATTCTTGACTGTACATTTAACATCTCTCATTAAGGGTATGATATACCTATCAATGACGGCTCTGATCTCGTCAATCGTCATGAGGGGCAGAGTTATGTTGGACTTGGGATGAAAGCAGATGACACGGCATTCACCCTGGGCTGGCCCCATCTGGAACAAGGGGTCTTCACTCTTTGGGGGGCTCGGCACATCCTTCAAGAGGGCTGGGAAATCGTTGTTGAAGATGCACGTTGATTTGTACACCGGGGTTACCTGGAATTGATTTGACACCGTTAAACTATGTGGCTCTGTGTTGTGATTTGTAGGAAAAGTGAGCGAGTTTTTAGTGGGCCTACCGGTATTTGTCCTGGTGGCCAAATGGACTAATGCGTTAGTTTCATGTTAGACTGGCCTGCTGATCATGAAGAGATCGGGGTTTGAATCCCGGTGGGGTCTAATGAAGGTGGTTTTTTCTCAAATAGTTTCCCATTCTACTTCCATGCAAATATAAGTAGATTACTCCTAAAATTCTTCCTGCCTCATTCTTACCTTACAAGTAATAAGATCGTGTTATAAAGAAGAAGTACTGGTACTGCATTAGTCAATCCAGTGATGATGATAAATAATTGTTTTTTATCCTAATAGTTAATTAAAATTATTGCAGCTAGAGACGTCAAATAGTTTCAGAGTGAGTTGGTCTGCTTGGTATTAATTAAATTTCACAATACCTTACTTTTAAAGTTGCTTACTTTGTGAACTCGAGGTTATTTTGCAAAGTGGCTTACATCTTAACGTGACACACTTAATCACTCTTTTAAGTACTATCTCACTTAAACAACAACGCACAAAATCAAAAGAGCAGGAATCAAATGAATTCATCCTGCAAAACCGCTTGTTTATCTGCTGAAAATATGTGCACTCTTCAGCTAATAAGTATAAACACTCAGTTTAATATTTGCTTCTGGAGAGCATTGATTTGCATTTAAAAATAAACTTTTTTTTTGTTTCCTATTCTATATAAACATATTATGCTTCCACGGACATTTTAATCTACATCCTGGCAGGAAGATTCCTATTGGTCATTTTTGTAAATGAACCAAATGGTCTAAGTTATGTTGTGGATAAATTTAAAAAAATTGACCAAAAAAACTACTTAAAGAAAATAGATTTATTTAAGAATGTTTGGTTGTTGTTTCATTGTTTTAACTTTAAAACTCACAGAATAAAACTTGAATATATTAACAACGCAAATCCTATCTTAGCTTGCCACTCACATCACAGCTAGATGGCGAAATTAAGAAAACAAGTATACAGCAGCGATTGAGTTACTAGTAGATATAAGAAAGGGGAAGAAACAGAAGAGGAATGAGTGAGAGAAGGAGGCATGCAGAAGCCTTTTTCAGAAGTGTGAGATGTATAATTTGGAGCAGGGATGTGTCGAAGTGTAAAGGAATGACCTGTGACGGAACATACTACGTACCGATATTGGCATACGCAGTGAAAACATGGGAAATAAAGGTATAGGATGGAAGCAAAATTCAAGACTGTGAAATTAAATTCCTGATAAGTACTATAGGAGTGGAGGGAATATATAGGATGGGAAATGAAAGGAGAAGAAAAGCAGGACAGGATAGAGAAGGAATTACTAAGGTAGTACGGTATTGTGAGGATATTGGAGAAGAATAAGGTATCAAAGAAGATATTGGATATTGAAGAGTAGAGGAGGCAAAGTAGGAAGATCAAAGGACAGGTGTATGATGATGATGATGAACCGAGTTACTAAAGTTGCGAAACGTTATCAAAATAACATGTTACCTCGCCATTAGCCCGCGTAACCCCTGGACAAAGGGGGTTCTTCGGGTCAAACTCTGGATGTTCCTCTTCAGCTGGTGGTTCCACTTGCCCACTCCAAGGGCGCTTTGTTCTGTGCGGGGAAACTAGCACCCACTCGCCTTTCAACGGGTTATAACGTTGGTGAGAGTGGTCTGATGCGAGGAAAGAACAGATCTAGTTTAATGTCCATTTATAATTAGGTACTAACCTTATCTTAGGTTTAAAGCAAACTGAATCGTACACATCCTTAGGAGGAACGGTCTTCTTCAATATGTTATACAAGGCAAGGTTCAGGAATAAAGGGGTTTAAGAAGGAGGAGGATTCAAATATTGGATGACTTGAAGGAAAGAATAAAATTCCGGGAGCTGAAGGAGGCAGAGTCGGATTTACACTAAAGACCCACTGGGCAATGGCCTAGGGGTGGTACATTTTGGATGACACTATTTCTATTTTTAATAATTACGTTTAAGAATTATTGACTAACATTATTGAAATAGTTCAAGCTAAAGTCAGAACAACAATATTCCTTTTTAAATAACTGTACTTTGCAATCGCTTTGCACCTGAAGTCAGTCTCCCCTTCTTTATAATGTTAACTCAAGCTATCGTAGGGCATGTAAATGCCCGATTTTCTTTCATAGAAATCATTTCTCGAATACCAACTTCCACCCCCCAACACCTCTTTCCACCAAAACTTCCTAAAACCCCTGAAATATTTTTGGGGGGTAGGGGGGTATGTTATAATTGTGCCTAAAGATGCAAAAAAAAATTAATCCGCCACTGGGCAGAGGACAGGGCACATTGGCGGTCTAAGTTCACTGACAAAAGGAATGGACCTATTTTAAGACAGACAGAACACTTAACAATAATAACCCTATGATCAACACATTTGATAACCCAATGTTTTTTTATGATAAATGAGAAAACTAAGATTTTGAAATCTTCACCTCCTTTAAGATAGAAAAGATATGAAGTTATTATTTTGAAAATGGAATAATAGTAATATTTTATTCTTGTGTTTGAACTTGAATTGATGATCGCGCTGTCTCATAATGAGATGGAATGCCATTGATGGGGTGGTTGACGTTCGAATCTCAATTAGGCAGGTTTTTCAACATTATTTCCCTTTCTAGCTTCCCGCAATTGCAGGTACATTTTCTCTAACTTTTACCCTCATCCTTAACCCGCCATTGTAAATATGTGGATAATCTGGAGAGTAAGTAAGATGTGGTGTACAATTTATTTTGGATTGGCAAACGGTAAACTACCCTTATCATAAAACCCCCCTCTTTCCACATAACCCCATAATCGATTATTCTAAATTTTAACATTGAAGATCTTTGTCAGTCAACAGTGAATAAATTGTAATAATCAACAAAGTATTTTAATGGGTACCTATGTAGTTATTAACAATATTCAATTAATATAAATATATAAAAGGAGGGGGCCAGCAATCTCTCCTAGTAAAAAAAAAAGAATATTGAAAACCCATGAAAAGTTAATTTTTAAATATGGCTCACCATTCCTATTGAACTCCATAGTTCACAAGCACCAAAATAAATCTGTTTTTATCACTAAGATACAGAACTTTGATAAGAATGAAGTATTTGGTTTGAAGTGGAAAAAGCTATTTTAAGCTTGTGGATGTTTAAATAATATCTCATGTTGATTAATTCAATATGTATTTATATGAATTGTTTAAAAGCTTTAATAAACCTAAAATTAATCAAAATATACGTTTTTAAAATGGAATTACTAAACTAGAAGATATTTTTTAGTATGTGATGTGTTTATCTTTTTATTAACTTTTGTTAACTTTGTGGAGTTTGTTGACATCATATTCATATTGCTGATTAAGCGCTCTAAGAAGGAACAACTTTAAAAGATTTACCTGTCTGATTTGGGAATGCAGTAGGATTTAAACTAATAATTAAAATAGTAATAGATTTATGAACGTATTTATCATGTCTAGCAATCAATTTGACGACGGATTTTATTGGGGGTGGGGTTGTTTATATATCCCAAGTTAATAATTTGTGTTTGTTTAAATAATCAACTATCTATCCCTGTAACCAAACTATACATTTCAAAATATTTTCTATTATAAAATAAGGGAAATTAACTATGTAGTTTATTCGTCAGCTGTAACAAAACGTATCTCTAGCTTTGTTAAATTCAATTGGACCGAACTATTCCACAATCATCTGAAACCAATAATACGGTCTAGACCTAACCGTTTATAGCCAACCTAAGGAAAAGAAACAAAACTAACATGAAATATAATTCTTAAATCATTAAGAGATGGAAGCGTTAGTTTGTAATAGTTCAAAATTTGAAAATAGATAACAGTTGCTAAAATTGTAAATAACAAGGCAAGAACTAAACGATGTTCACTCATCACTGAAAAATTCCTTTATGCTAGGTTTATATTCATGCATAACGCGGTACTGATATTAAATAACGTGTAGTGCTCAATTTATAAGAACAATACATCGGTTTAAAAAGAAACATAGTGAATTAAGTCTTAATTAAATCGCATGTATTCAAGTAATAGAAAATCGTCTTACCTCTTTTTACTTTTAGGATATTATTTAAAAATACTTTAATAAAGGGTTTATTCGGAAAAAACGTTAATTAAACTCTGTATTTTGGAACATGAGTTCAACTAAATTTAAGTTTTGACTGTCCTATTAAATCAAATCAGATTTTCATTTAGTTACGATTTTATTATTGTCATGAATATTATAGTAGATCTTCTCAGTTTTAAAATAAAATAAGTAAATTTCTCCTTTAGTTTCAATTATATAGAATAGAATTTATTTTCGCTAAAACAAAGTAAAATCGTGACTAATAAACGAGTATGGCTATGGCTGTCTAGTGTTGGTGCAACCATGCATTTAGCCTAACTAAATTGCTTAGTGGGAACACCACTCTGTCTCGAGCCGGACCACTTGCTTTGTTGCCACATTTCCCATTCTCCGGACTGTAGATGGCCGTGGTATGGCTAATACAAAGCATTTTAAACATGAATATTATTAAAAAAGCTAATTATTTTTATTTATTTCAATGATGGTGTTTAAAGTCCAATGATTATCTATACTACACTTAATTTACAACTTATAAGGAGTTAAAGTTAAATTAACTTTATTATATGTATTTATTATATTATTTAATATCGCGTCTTACTACCCGATCGGGTTATACGCTTTTAAGTATTAATTACGCTAATTGGATTAGGAATTGGGAAGGTTGAATTAGAGGAAGTGAACCCGCATTTGCGTGGAGGGGGAGTGGAAAACCATTTAAGAAAAACCACCCCCAGTTCCCCCAACAGAAATTCGAACCTCTATCTCCCCGTCCTCAGCAGTCAAGCTCAACACGACTAGCACGTTAGCCAACTACGCCACCGAGGCGGGTTTTATTATATGTAGACTCTTCACTATGTATTGGTTATAAACGCCATAATTGAAAATAATGTAGTTCAATTTATTGCGAATTATGTGCTATATACTATTAGATAGGTATTAATTACGTTGAGAGTTTATTATTTTTATTCCCTTCTCCTTATTTTATTTACGTTTTAGTTTTTCTTCTATGATAATGACATGTTTCGGTGATTTTTCACTATCGTCATTTTTCACCATATTTTTACACAATAATTTGAAATATTGTTTTTCCTCACGTTAAAGAAGATGAAAAAGAACCTAAACATGTCATCATAGAAAAAATATATATATATATATAAAATAATGAGAGTGGAATAGAAATAATTAACAAGAAGATATAACCTTACTATCAATTATTACTACCCCTTATCAAATAAACATGGATATTCTTCGAAATATTAGTTTTGTGTCATGCATGAATATAAATCCAGCCTTATAAAAAAAATCTCTAGATATAATGCCTTGTTTAAAATGTTTCAAAGACATGTCCAAAATTTGAGTAAATGCACACAGCGTGACTTTTATAAAAAAAATTACTTTCTCTTTCATTGGAGTTTTTTTTTTTTTTGCTAGTATAAATTATATTATTAAAATATCTTTTACATTAATTTTTTTTTAAATATTGTGATTTTACTTAAGCTTTCTGATTATTATTAGTTATCTTTTTAAAATCAAATATTAATATGTTTAAATAATCTACCTAATTTATGTTTAATTTATTTAATTTGAAGTAACTAGTGGCTAGGAAACCAAGTTATAGTTATTATTTCAATATCATTACATTGCTAACAATATACATAATATTTTATACATTAAAATAATATATCTGAATCAATATTGGTTACCATACATAAACAGGAACATACCAAACAATATGTCACCCAAAACTTTGTTGATTAACTTATGACTCGGGAACAGAACTTTTATATTTGATGACTCGATGTGCTAATATTTAATTTGGTTACTTTTCTATTACGTTGCAAGCCAGCGTTCTGGTATCAACTCTCTAAAACAACCGGGTATGTGGATGTAGAAGAGATCATCCTGGACAATTTAAAACATGGCGAGAGGTAGTAGCGCTGGTTTCGACCGACACATAACTATATTTTCGCCTGAAGGGAGACTTTATCAAGTCGGCAAGTATTAATTGTTTTAATTTGAATAAAAGTTAATCAATATTTCGTTAGGTCAATAAACCCGATAAAATAACTTAAATTTTCAGCTCTCTGCTCCTTAGGACAGTAATGACTTTGCAATAATATTAAGCTTTGTAATATTTTTTTTTGTTTTCTTTTTTTTTTAAATCAAATTTCATATCCATAGAACTTTGTATGTAACCCAGAGCCTGATTCAATATCCTACAAACATTTTTGGTTTAAACAGTCATAGGTGGCTGAATTAAATATAACCTGTTTTAGTGGCAGAATGCTCTTAAGGTGGCACTCTAGTGTGTGTGTCAGACTATACTGCAGATGACGAGGAAGTATGGGTTCGAGTTGTGGTTTTTCCTAAATGACTTTCCACCCTCCCTTCACACAAATGCGGGTACACTTCATATCTAACATTCCTCATCCCTAACACTGCATAATTAGTACATGTGCTTATAACTTGAATGTACAGTTATTAATTTGGAATTTGTGTTTTGTTTTGTCTGCAGAGTATGCATTCAAAGCCATCAACCAAGGAGGCTTAACCTCAGTGGCTCTAAAAGGAGTAGACATTGCAGTCGTTGCCACCCAGAAAAAAGTGCCCGTAAGTTCACATTTAGATTCACTGTCTCATTAAATGTCTGTATCAATTTCAAAATAAAATCATAATCTATATTGTCCACTTCAAACCTCAAAGTTAAATTGTCAGGCTGTTGTAAAGCCTGCAATTTGCATAGAGTAAGTAAACTAAGCTAGTTCTTTTAACAAATCTCACAAGACCAATTTACTAACACCACAAACATAATTTTCAAGCATAAACCATATCAAATCTTAAAATAGGCTTACTTTTAACCTAACTTAGTTCCAAATTTGTGCTTTAAGTGTGTTCTTCTGTTCACATTAGAAAATTCAGATTTTCAGTTGTTTTTGAGTGTTCATTGGCACTGTTTTGTTGGCACACCTTATAACCTGCCATAGTTTTCTCCGATACTGTAGTAATTCAAAAAATAATTACATCGCAAGAACTTATTTATTAGTTTGTTGATTCATATTATTTGTGCATAGCAACGGTAGCAAGAAGAGTAAACAACATAAACAATCATGACAGTATCTAGGATTAACATATCATACTAAAGTGCACACAAGTCTTTGGCGAGTGATTAAATGTTCATTGTTTTGGCTTATTTCAACAGATACCACTCTACAAGTATTGTTTTCTTTGTTTATGTGTTAGGACAAGCTTCTTGATGCCTCTACGATGACACATCTTTTCAAGCTGACTGACAGTATTGGCTGTGTTATGACAGGAATGATTGGTAATTATTACACTAGGCCTATTTTTACAGTTGGGGTCGAATCTACTATTTGACGAATCTGAATTTTTTTAATTCGAATATCCACTTTATCTTTGAATACGGGAAAAAATTACGAAGATAAAGAGGAAATATAAATAGACTAGAATATAAAATGCAAATAGCAATTAAATGTTAACATTGTTTCTTATAAGGGTTTCATAAACTATTAGAAATAGTGTTGATAGTTCCATTTGAGTCATTTCAATATTTGCTTTATGTAGACCTAACAGAACAATACCATTTGTTACATTGTGACAGCGGATAGTAAGTCCCAGGTGCAGAGAGCTAGGTACGAGGCCTCCAACTGGAAGTACAAGAATGGCTACGACATCCCGGTGGATGTCCTTTGTCGACGCATCGCAGACATCTCTCAGGTGTATACACAAAACGCCGAGATGAGACCTCTCGGATGCAGTGAGTCGACTACCGCGTACATATTTCACACAAGGGGCTCTAACTGTAAAATGGTTTTGGCGGATTAGGCTTTTCATTCTGGTTTTGTCTTCATTTTTCAACTAAATTTTACTCTAAAATATGGGTCCTCATATTTAGGACCTGTCTATTCCAAAGGGTCGAGTATCCCCTTTGTGAGTACAAAATTAAATATATAATTTGATTTGATTTGACAACTGGACAACATGAGAAGTCAAAAGTAGAATTATAATTAAATGAGTCAAAATTTTTAAATAGCCAGGTCTACATGTGATCATTGCTTCAATTTTTTAGTTTTGAGCTGGCATTCCTAGTTTTTAATTTGAAATGTAAACTCAATTAACTATAAATATTTCAATTTGGATGGGGATAGATGTACCATGTAATCAGTGGGGAACAGTTGTTTTAATCAAAGTTTGAATATTTAAAAAAATGTTAAATGTTGGATATAAATATTATAATGTATATATATAATATACATGTTATAATATTTTTATCGTAATGGAAATTGATAAAAATTAAGAAAAGGTAAAATAAACTAATATAAGTGTAAATTTAATTATATATTAGTTTATTTTTCCCTTTTATTTATCAATTTCCATTATTATAAAATTATTTAGCCATTGGGCCACCTCATTTTTAAACATATATTATTATATTATATTTGCACAGCTATGTAAATTTAGGTATTAAATATATTTAACAAAATGCCATATTTTAAAAAGAATATTTTGTTTCAAAATGATAAATTATGTTACTATGACAAAATGTAAGTTAATTATTTGAAAAAAAATATTATGCAGAAAATAATTTTCTATAGAAATAACAGCAGTAATAAAAATAATAATCATAAATGTGTGTTTTAGGTTTAAATCTTAAATGGCTTTATTCTCCCTTGGAAGGTGATACAATTTATTGGTGCTGTAACTTTTTTTTTTTAATTTCCACAGGCATGATTTTGATAGCATACGATGAGGAATTTGGTCCGTGTGTGTACAAGGCTGACCCGGCAGGGTATTTCTGTGGTTACCGGGCCATCAGTGTCGGTTCTAAGCAGACCGAGGCCAACAGTTACCTGGAGAAGAAGCTAAAAAAGAAACAAGAATTCTCCAACGATGAAGCCATCCAGGTAGAACCACGTTATATCGTTTATTTACTGCCCCAGGGTTAAAAGATTTTAAGGTTCTATAGTGTAAGAGACCTGCAATGGTGAAGAGGGCTTGAAAATGTAAAAGTGTTGTTCACGACGTACTTTGTACCCATGGTCACACATGCAGGAGAAACATGGACAATGAATGAAAGAGACACACGTAAAGGGGAGGCCATGGAAATGAAATTTGTGAGGAGCATGTTAGCTGTCACGAGGAGAAACAAGAATAGGAATTAAATTATCCAATAAAGAGTGGAGGTACAAGGAGTACATGAGATAGTAGAGGAAGCAAGAATGGGCATGTAATGAGAATGCAAAAGAGACAATACCAAATAAAATTATGGAGATGAAGTATGTAGGAAAAAATTGCAAGGGAGACTAAGATAGACTGGAAAAGCAGATAAACAGAAAGTGTGCAAGTGAGAGGAAAAGAATGGCGTCCGTAAACTTACTCTAGGCAGGACTTTAAAGAGAAATATGACTTAACTATTCGGTCTTGATATTTGTAGTTTCAAATCAAATATTTGGCCGTTAATTATTCAAAATTATCATATTTAATTAATTTAAAAACATATTTTCTGTTATCCTTATGAGGATTAACCCCCTGTTGGCACTCAGAGGGTTAAACCTCATAAGGATAACAGAAAATGTTTTTAAATTAATTTAAATATAACGAAGACCTCTTATTAACCATAATCTAAGGTGTATTAGAAAAGTTTCACGGTTGTCCGACAAATGACAGCACTAACTCAATGTCGAGTTAAAATGGGACTTTCGCCCTTCTATGCTTTAATTAATTATAATTATTAGTTAACTACTAATTACTAAAGAATATTTTTATAACCAAAATGTTCAAAGAGAGCTACTAAAATTATTGGAATTTATCAGAGCTATGTACTAACAATATTTAATATTTTTAGGTAACACATTAACATAGTTGACTTAATTTAATAAACTGATGAGCTATGTGTATATATTAGAATTTTTATATCACACACAGATCAGGGAAAGAAGGGAGGGTATCAAAGTGTTATGCTCTTAATTTATTTTTACGAGGCGTAATTAAATGGTATTATAGAGTTGTAAAAAGAGTTTTCTTCACATTGGATCTTCTGTTCCTTTGGTGACTGATGATGTTGCTTAAGTGTCGTTTAAATAACTTTTTCATTTCTTTTCTTGACTAGCAACACACCCTCTATTAAAATAAAAAATGTTAATCGCCCCAAAATAAGTGTTGTAAGATAATTTTTTCTTGAATTCCAGTTGGCAGTCACTTGCCTGTCCACCGTCTTGTCTGTGGATTTCAAGCCCTCGGAGATCGAGGTGGGGGTAGTCACCAAGGACACTCGCAAGTTTAGGTCAGTTAGTGTTACATTTATTTGTGATTACACGACTCATAAAGCCATGTGCAAGAACATCACCAAGTGAATGCTAAGTGGACACTAGTGTAGGTTTGCTTGCTTCATCATTGGTTAAAAAGTGGACTGATGGTGTGATCGGGACCACCCATAGTTTTAGCCAGTGGTTATGGTCTAACTATCAGGTTTTGTTTGATGGTTTTAGTAGTGGCATAAAATCCAAAGACATGGCCTCTCACTTGGAGAGTGTTTTTAATCACTGCATCTTACTACCTATTCGGGATGTATACATAGATGTTAATTTTAATGGGGTAGGGATGAGAAAAAAGCATTTTATAGATAATCTACCCACATTTGTATGGAAGGAGTGAGAAACCATATAGAAAAAAAACACCCTCAGTAGACATGACCATTGATATCTCCGTCATAAGCAAGCCAGTCTAACATGATAGTGATGCCTTAGACCATTTGGCCACTGAAGCAGGTAACAAATGTAAATTTTTTTAAATTCTTAACAAAAACTTTATTTCATCATTTTTGTCCCTTTTGTACCCACTACCAGTATTTTACCTTTTCTCGTATTTTGTAACAAAGTGTTATTTTAATGTTGATGTTAAATGATTTTTGTTCCTTATGTTTCAGTATTCTCAATGAGCAAGAACTTGACAAGCACTTAACAATTATCGCAGAGAAGGATTAATCTGCTTTTACAGAGAGCTACATCTAAATAAATTAAATAATCGATAAATGACATTTTGGACATTCAATTGAAACTAAAATCTGTTTTTGTATTCTGTGTTTATTTAATATGAATTATTAAAGATAAATTAACTCAACATGTTTCCTAGTAATATTTTTATTAAATAGTGGTATTAAAATATATTTTGTATTAAACATTCTGTGATATTTCTTGAGGTTAATTCATTAAAACATGTCATTAATATTTTGTATGGTTTTTATTTGTATTTAAAAATACAAAGTTTATTTACTACTTAATCCATGGGTCAGCGACCAGAAAGATAACTTTGAATAAATGTGCCCACATTAGCTTGGAGATAAGTTATAAATATCACATTTGAAAATTCATCTTTAGTTCTCCCATTCGGGGTTAAATCACTGACCTTGTCAATCATGACCAAGTACAATTATGTACAGAATGTTTCCTTGCACTCGGCCCTAGAGTTTCCCTTATAACTTTAAAACTAATAGATGTAATCGGTATATGAGAAGCACTCAGTGACTGAAAGTGAGTGAAACATTCTGTACAATGTCCTAAGGAGTAATCCATGAATCTCGCAACACTTTTGAGAGAGTCGAAGGGGTGAGCTGTGATGTCTACATGATGCTACAGTGGTGGGGAGGGTGTGTACACCAGTGTTATGTAACACATCTTATATTTCTCTATTGTTTGCATTGTAAAAAAAACCTGGTAGATAAACTTCAAATATTTACTTTGTTAAAATGTTTTGTAACACTGATTGGACGGGGTGAGACACTCCTGCTAAATGGGTGAGGGGAGGGAGGATACAAATAAAGGTAAGATAAAAGCGTTACTTGGCTTGTGTATGATGCCTAAACAGATTAGTTACCTTTCTCAGTTTAATTTATAAGTACAATAATTTCTTTTCAGTATACCGCAATGTCTGTTAGAGCTATACGCATCTTAAGTTCAAGGAGGTTCTGTTATATCCAACACAAAAACACATGAGAAGTCTGTCGATGATGAGTTTCCTGAGAGATAATCTGTGAATCTACATTTTTCAAGATAGTACAACGCAACCAGTCCTTGAAACTTTAACTGAAGACTATCGTCCATTTGACTTTACAACTAAATGCCTATATGGTTCACCCAGAACATCTTGTGGGAATGCTGGAAACGTGTTAGGTTTTTTGTTTTCAAGAGAATATAGAAAGCTCCATCGAACACGATAATATAACTTAATGGACATGTGTCTGAAATTTTTGAGCTATCGGCTTCATTCATGCCATTGTGTAGGAGAAAGGGAAACTTTCGGGTATCTCTTTCTCTCCCACACTCATACAAGGCAACGTGGCATTTTGACATAGTTCATTAATTTGATTGACTATATAAGATAAATCAATGTGTGATTAGTTAAATGAAAAAATATGTTAGTAAAAGCATTAAAGAGCATAACAAAGTCCGAAACTGGTTAGTTTTTTCTTTAACTAAGTTGATGTAGCCTAATATATACGATGATTTTGAAGTAAGCTCGCTTGGAAGGCTTTATCTAGTACTATAATCCTACCCTATACTAGTGTTTATGTAGAATAAAAGACCTTCCAGAAGGAACGTTCTACTTCCGATCTAAATGGCCGTTTATCCTACCAAACTATTATATATATATATAATAGTACTCTGATATGAAATATAGCCTTGCATATTGGGATTCTTAGTAAAATCAGGGTTTGTTAGATACCGTACTTCCTACAAGCCTATAACCTAAATTATCATTTAGACATAAGACTTTTACACAAAGTATGTCATTCAAACAAATTTAATTAGAGATGGGCCACTCGAATCTTCGAATCCTGACAAATATTCGTGATTCGAGGATTCTGTGATTTACTGGATTCGATGATCGAATCTTTCACCTCATAAGCAAAGATTAATATCTTGAATTCAAAAATTACTTAGTTAGGCCTACTTGAAAAGCACAACTTAATCCGTAATATTTATTTTGTCGGAGAAAAGAGATAAACATTAATAAATTATTCTTTTAAAAATAAAAATAATCGTTAGGTGTGTAAAGTCTTACGTGCCTAGTACCCTACCCTCCCAACCGTATGGGAAACTTGGACTTGGACCGTTTCAGTGCATGCTCACTTCTAAAACTTTCCCCCTAACGAACAATCTTGTAAATATTTTAATGACCACATTAAAACTCTTCAAAAACTGAAAATTTAAACTAGAATTACAAATAAACTCAAAATAAATTACGGTTTTTTTTTAAAACAGAAATAAGAACTCATTACGCATGATACAAAGTCAGCCGCCATGACATATGTTTACTCGCCTGAGTATTGATTAAAATAAAGATACTGTTACTTCTTACTAGCCACCGGGTTTTAATTATCTGCAACTACACAAAGAACCCCAATTTATTGCATACGACCCTTTAGTTATACATTTGGTTGGGTTTCATGAAAAATAAATACTGTCAAGTCAGACAGCAATAAAATTGTTTATTTATCTCTACCGGCCTACGTATCGTATCGTATATCGATTGTTTGTTTAAAATCGATTCAGGTAATCTGATCACCTAGTAAGCGCTCTCGAGTTTTAAGGATAAAATAACGACTTGCTAATCCATTATTAGTTTTTAAATTGATTTTAACTTAAGAGTTTAATATTTAAAAAAATATGTTATTGAAGTAATTGTAGAAATATTCAAACGTAGTCCTGCCTTATAACATGGGAATGAACATATTGTAGTCGAANGGAGGCCTGGCATTCCCCACATTCACAAGATGTCTTGTCAGAGGTGAAGGAAGGGTTTGGTAATAAGATAAATCTGTGCCGGGACCGAGGATTGAACCCCGGCCGCCAGCACAGAAGTCTGACACCTTACCCCTAGACCGCCAGGCCACCATTCGTGCTTTAAATAGAATGTATTCTCAGAAATCGATACATCGCAAGAATCGAATATATTTGTTTTCTAAGCGAAAATATATAATGGATGTATAAGAACTAAGAAGATATAAGAAGGTAATAAAACAACTTAGGTATTATTGAGTTAACTATTTCCAAAGTATGTTTAATTATTAAACATGTTTTAATCTTTGTTTAAAATATCAGTTTGTATTTTTGCTATCTTAATACAATAAAATATCCGTCAATGATGATTAAAATTGATCAAAGGATAACTAGGCCTAATCTGTTTATTTCACGTGTTTTTTTTATAAACTTAACTCATTCTAACAACACTTTTAAAAATAACTATAAGACACTCAAATTTTGGTTGATTTGATTTTTAAAAATTAATATTAGTTTAGACTGTTAAATTTGGCTGGATTTAAACCTGTATTTTATCAGGGGTGGTTGGGGTTGATTAAAATTGAAAGCACGATTGAAATAAATCTTAATTCACAGTTTAGGCCTATTTTGTGTAAAGTAGGTCTATTTGTAAATCAATAAAATTTATAACGATTTGGTAGGTTTCGGATTCGAAAATAAAATGTAGATTCGGATTCGAGAAATAGTGGATTCGACCCATCTCTAAATTTAATATAATTTTTAGTTAACTTGTTTCATTATAGTTATCGAACTTTCAACATAATATGGTTTCTAAAAGCAATATACAAGATATGAGCTAACTTTTTTCAAAAATGGTAGTATAACAGTACTTTCTACAAGCCTATAACATAACTTATGATAGTTTGAATGTATGAATGTATGGCAACTACACTAAAGTTTGTCATTCAAACAAATGTAATCAAGTTTTAAGATACCTTATTCATTATATTTATCGAACTTTAAATATAATATGGTTTCTGAAACCAATATACAAGCTAATAGCCAACTTTAAATATAAGTGTAGTCTTGTCAGACTGTAAACATTGATGATAACTACATATTTAAATATGTTAAAAGTTTTATTCGTATTTGTACAGTATTACCATTAAAACTTAATTGTATATCCTTAAATGTAAAAGTTTCTTCAGGAAAGCGTGGTCTAATGCTTCACTATTTTCAAACAATAACACTTTTATTACTCAGAGACATGTTTTCGCATAAGAAAATTGTGAGAAATTGTTAAATCTGTCCCCCCAAAATGTAGTAGACGATAAACTATTAGCATCACGTTTTGGTCCTTGGCAATGTATATATGTATGTCCATCCAGTTATATTATAGAGAGAGATCAATGATCCATAGGCATCCAAGTCGATAAATTTCGTTTTGCTACTACTTAAGGATGTCACATAATAAAAGAATGTAGGTCACTTTCTTTAAATGTTCTTTAAATATCATTTGAATATAACTAGACCGAACTATTCCACATCCACATAACCGTTTAATCTGGTTATTTTGGGGAGCTGCGCAGACTTGCAACATAATGACTGAATAACTAAACTAGTTTATTAGTTCAAAGAATGATCAAAAGAATACGCTAATAATTAAATCGTATAAATAGTTCAAAGAATAATACAAAGAATGCTCTGTTAGAAAACAGTTCTCTTTCACACCATATAAATAAAAGTATCCCTTCTCATCCTTGTTTTCGAGATGGCCTTAAAGAGAGAAATGAATAATCTAAAAAAGCCTTATGTTTAAGGCGCTCCAGCGTCTATTCCAGAATTTTTGTCACGACTGCAAAGAGTGGGTTTTATACAAAAAAAAAACAGTTCTCTTTCACATCATATAAATAAAAGTATCCCTTCTCGTCTTTGTTTTCTAGATATAAGGCCTTAAATAGGGAAATGAATGGAATTATCATATAAAAAAAGCTTTATATTAAAATTGCTCCAGGGTCTTGTCCAGAATTTTTGTCACGTCTACAAAGGGTGGGTTTTATACAAAAAACTTTTCTTTAACACAATAAAAAGTATCCCTTCTTGTCCTTGTTTTTGAGATATAAGGCCTTAAATAGGGAAATGAATGCAATCATCATCAAAAAAAGCCTTATGTTTAAGGTGCTCCAGGGTCTAGTCCAGAATTTGTCACGTCCACACAGGGCGGGTTTTATACAAAAAACTGTTCTCTTTAACGCCATATAAATAAAAGTATCCCTTCTCGTCCTTGTTTTCGAGATATAAGACCTTAAATAAGGAAATGAGTAGTATTATCTTCTAAAATAGCCTTATGTTTATACTTAATCAGCGCCTGGATTCAAATTCTAATCAAAATTGTTAAGAGCCAATTTTGAGATTGATTTTTACTCTTTTCGCTTTTTACCAAACAATTCTTAATTTTGGGTTTAAAAGGACACACAGACAAATGGCATTGTAAAAACCACTTTTTAGGGTTAATTATGTATGTTATTAAACAAGCACTAGCATTTTGAACAAGCAAATAATTAACAATTGTCCACGCTATACGCTAAATAGTATTTATATAACACATTTTTATTCAGGTAGGCTGTTCTAAAACTTGTGTAGTTTATTTTTTTAATACTGCAAGACGTTGAGTTGTCATAAACCTCACGCAGCACTTACTCCCTCCCTTTTTTCCATCCTTATCTCTCCTCCCCCCCTCTAATTCATTATTCTTTCTTGGTCATTTACCATGTGTTATCAAAACTACCATTCTATAAATAATTTAAAGCTTTTTTTATGTTTCCTAATCACAAACATTTACATCCTTCCACAGTCCTCCCCACATTAACTAATACTTCGCATTTCCTTTGTTAAATTTTTTGTTTGTCTACCAGGTTTTGATTGTCTGACCAATGTGCTATTTTAGCATTAGTGTAATACATTAACGGAATAGTAAATTTAGTCATGTTCTTTTCTCAAAAAGTTACACTTATTTTTGTTAATATTCAACTAGTATTCAATAACAACAAACTGCCAAAACATTTTTTTTTTCCTGAATTGTGGAAAAAGTGCATTAATTTTCTAATATAACTGGTTTAAACTAAAAACTATACTACTTTATTACTAATTTTTTTTGATAAAGCTCTGCTCTGGACAATTTTTACAGAATCTTGGTATTGCAACCGTTACATATCTAAGTTTAACTGATCAATACAAATATAATTTCTTTATGAAATCAAATAATAAATCTTAATTTTATTGTTCATAAAGCCGTTTTAATTAGTATATTAATCATAGAAAACTGAGTCACAAATGGCAGCATAATGCTTGTTAATTTTCATTATATTAAAATATATGGATGTGCCTGACTTTTAAATTTCTTTTTGGGGACATACACACACACATTTTATATCCAAATTTGGGGGGAATATTTTGGGGACACACACATTATTTTCAACTTTGGGGGTGATACATGTTATTAATTTTATTCTTTATAATTACTACTTATGTAACATAAATTTAGCTGAATATAATATTAGTCATTAAATATTTTGCTTAATACTCAGTCCGCTTAAAACAACATCTTTTACTTTGTACTGTCATGAGCAAAACTTCTTCCAATCTGTTATACAATAGTAGGGAGTCTATTTTGAAATGTTAAAGTGGGTAAAAGTATCCACATCCACAATAACCTACACATCCTATTACCACCACAAGAAAAACAAATATAACCAATAGGAAATTAGTTCAGAAAATAATTATAGACGGCAGTATTTGTGTTTGAAAATTAAAACGAGGTTGTAAAAGTATAATTTAATTTCTCCATCAAAACAAAAAAAAAAGTGGCCTAAGACCCTACATATCTGAGCAATTTGACCAAAGCTTGAGGATGTACAGGATTTTTTTTACCGGAAAATCGTCCTTTACACGTTTTTTAAAGCGCTAAAGCTTCCAAAACAGAATTTGTGTCAAGAGCACAGAGCGAGGCCCTGATAGTAAATTCAATTCTCTATCCAACCATATAAGTGTGCATAGGCCTAGACACTAGAGCTCCTCCATATAGTGCCATGTAGACATTATAGCTCCCCATGTAACACCATGTAGACATTAGAGCTCCCCATGTAACACCATGTAGACATTATAGCCCCCCCATGTAACACCATGTAGACATTATAGCTCCCCATGTAACACCATGTAGACATTAGAGCTCCCCATGTAACGCCATGTAGACATTAGAGCTCCCCATGTAACACCATGTAGACATTATAGCTCCCCATGTAACACCATGTAGACATTATAGCTCCCCCTTGTAACACCATGTAGACATTATAGCTCCCCCATGTAACACCATGTAGACATTATAGCTCCCCATGTAACACCATGTAGACATTATAGCTCCCCCATGTAACACCATGTAGACATTAGAGCTCCCCATGTAACACCAATTAGACATTAGAGCTCCCCATGTAACACCATGTAGACATTATAGCCCCCCCATGTAACACCATGTAGACATTAGAGCTCCCCCGTGTAACACCATGTAGACATTATAACCACATCCATGTAACACCATGTAGACATTAGAGCTCACCATGTAACACCATGTAGACATTAGAGCTCCCCATGTAACACCATGTAGACATTAGAGCTCC